>JAVGWX010000012.1:71820192-71897692 GCA_036924085.1 Ariolimax columbianus
CTTGATCCCGGCTGGTCGGTTCATAATGGCACTTTGTTCCCGGGGATCCTTGGGGTCATCGCTGGAGGGGTCCCTGGGGTCATCGCTGGAGGGATATTGGGGTCATCGCTGAATGGATCCCTGGGGTCATCGCTGGAGGGATCCTGGGGTCATCGGTGAATGGATCCATGGGGACATCGCTGGAGGGGTCATCGCTGAAGGGATCCTTGGGTCATCGCTGAATGGATCCCTGGGGTCATCGCTGGAGGGGTCCCTGGGGTCATCGCTGGAGGGATATTGGGGTCATCGCTGAATGGATCCCTGGGGTCATCGCTGGAGGGATCCTGGGGTCATCGGTGAATGGATCCATGGGGTCATCGCTGGAGGGGTCATCGCTGAAGGGATCCTTGGGTCATCGCTGAATGGATCCCTGGGGTCATCGCTGGAGGGATCCCTGTGGTCATCGCAGGAGGAGTCCCTGTGGTCATCGATGGAGGGACCCATGGTGTCATCGCTGAATGGATCCCTGGGGTCATCGCTAGAGGGATCCCTGGGGTCATCGCTGGAGAGGTCCTGGGGTCATCACTGGAGGGATCCTGGGGTCATCGATAGAGGGATCCCTGGGATCATCGCTGGAGCTACGAAGCTCGAGCTTCGTGCGATGCTCTCGGCAGGTGGGAAGACTGTTCTGCGGAGAGAGACCCAGCCATATGGGATGACCCACGACGATGAAGCCGAACCTTTGGAAGGTTACAGTTGTTCTCTTCGTCGCTCAGAAGTAAACAGGGACACAAAAGACAATCAGGAAAAGCAGACACAAAACGCAGATACAACATGGGACACACGCAAACAGCAAGAGCACAAGGAATACATAGTCAACCTCGCTCCAATGAAACGACCAGATTCGATATGGGCAGTGTTAAACAACGCGTTACCTTGCTAAATGTAAGTGTTACAGGGAAACAAAGATTTCGAACTTAACTTAGAAATGGTGACAGGAAAAAGGAATGAAAGCCATATAGTCCTGCTTACAGATGCCTTGGCCGTAGTCACAGCACTAAAAAGCCAGAAAAATACTGAGCTTAATGATTTAAGAGCATTACTCTGTCAACTATGCCAGCAGTCTGCACCAAAAAGGGTAGTGGTACAGTGGGTTCCATCCCACTGCAATATCCAAGGCAACGAGGAGGCAGACAGACTGGCAAAAGAAGGTGCAAGACTACCACAACCAGATACTAGTATGACGCACGAAGAGTCAAAACGGCTTATTAGAGCTAGATACATGACCAAATGGGAAACAGAACATATTGGCTACACAAAAAACGATGCCTATTACCAGTTGAACAGAAGAGAGCAGGTCGTGGTCTTCAGACTTCGCACTGGCCACAATAGACTTAGGTACCACCTATTCAACAAATTGAAGATTGGTGGCACTGACGAATGCCCGTGTGGTACCGGGAAAATGACCGCTGAACATTTGTTGCAAAACTGCCCGACATACGAGGATCAGAGAAAGCAGATGTGGCCATCACCAGTGGCAACACTAGACAAGCTCTATGGCAGTGTCGACAGCCTCAGGATGACCGCTGCTTTTTTCGAAAAAATAAAGGTTGATGTCTGACTGCGTACGATGAAGAAGAAGAAGAAGAACTTAACTTAACGTCTTTATACTGGTTTAGAAGACTCTGCACAGTCTGTATACAACCAGTTACATTTACATTTCCTTGCTCTAAAAGCTATGCGCATCCAATTTTATTCTTAAATGCATAAACTGACCCTGCCTCCAATACCTCCCGTGGCAATGTATTCCAAGCAGACACCACTTTCGGACTAAAAAAAATATTACGAAGTGAGGTCGAGTTGCTGAAGCACAGGTCGTGTCGTGCTACAGACTACTCGACTGTAAATTGGTGCCTGGATTACAGTCACAGAGTTATGCCAGCGAGGAGGGAAACAGGTCAGTCAACCAAACAAGTTCTTTAACATCGCCGACGACGGCCATGTTAGCTATTAGGCTATCTTAAAGTTAAAAAAAGAATTCTATAGGCTTGGTTCAGATACTGCGTCGGGACTAAAACAAGAACAAAACCTACGTAATGACCTAAAGTCCTTCATGGACAACATACAACTCATATTTAAGCTAACACAGCACAATGGGGCCTCTTATTTCCACACACTCATGTTTCATTTGACTCTGTCCTACAATCACACTTTTGCACAATTTTCATACGCGCCCTCAGGGTGAGATCCTTCCATTGCACTTTGGTTGAGCTGGCTTCTGAGAGCGCACAAACCTAGCATAGGTACATACAGACGCACACATGTATCCAAGCACTGGTTTATGCGTCTTAATACCGCTCAGTTGACTACGGTCTGGGGTGGAATAGGCGCGCCTCTGCCAGTAGAAACTAGTGAGGCAAACACGTAAAATTAAAAAAAAAAAATATATAAAAAAGTGAGATACTACCGTACCTTAACATTTGATTCCCGGAGTTGTTCGTCCATCTCGGGTGATGAAGACCTTTTCTCTTTTCGTTTTTAGCCAGTCCTTTCAGTCGAGTATTTTGTGAGTCGGGGTCGTGTATGGGCGCAAAGATGGCCGACGAGTCCGATACGGCATCTGCATACTCTCAGGCAGTGGGGGCATGGAATGTTTGCTGCACGAGAGGCTGAAAGTTAAGGGGCGTTTCTATTCTGTCTCCGTTGTTCTGCTGCACCGTTTTTTTTTGGTGTGGAAACCTCGCATGATACTGCTCCTCTGCTGAGAGCTATGCACCAGGTTGTGCGGTCTTGAGCAGCATCTTCCCATGTTTCGGGGTTTATGCTGAAAGCCTTTATAGACGTTTTAAGCGTGTCTTTAATGTAATTCTGGGATTCCGTGGCGAAGTGGTTAAGCCGCCGGTCTCGTGATCAGGTGGGATGGGTTCGACTCCGGACTCCGCCGTCTTATTCACGGGTGCTTGATGCGGAGTCCCCTGCATCTCGTAGTCGCTTCATAGTCGTCTGGTCCTTGACTTGTCACTGGGGTTGGGCGGCACGAGACGAAAGAGTGAGGATAACAAGTAGCGCAGTTAATCCTTACTAAACATAGCGCTAGCAAAATAAATTATGTAATCATCGTCTACGATGGACGGGGTAGCCTTTGCCTTGGTGTCTGCAGCAAATCTAGACACACGATGAGGCTGCTGACATTATGTGTAACCCTCTTTAGTGGCTGCTTACGACAAGATTAGAACTAGAGATTTATGGCTTTTACGTTGGTATGCAATAAGGAACATATAAATTGGTAAGGGCAATAACGGAAGCTGTCTCGAGTACTGAAATAACCCAGGGTTGATAGCGAAGGCGGATGTGTTAAACCGAGTGGTGCAGATATCGCAGTCAAGCATCGTAATCTTTACAGACTCATTATCTCCCTTCAAGCTCTGAAAGACGGTGGTCACTGCAGGCCTGAACTTACCCAAATATCCTTAGATGTCAACCAACTTCTCACATCCCATGAAGTCAGAATAGTTATAAAATGGATCCCTGGTCACTCAAATACTCCTGGCAGTGACAGGGCAGACAGACTGGCTAAGAAGGGAGCACGTTAAGAACAACAATACACACCAACAACCCTACAGACAGTCAAACAACTACTGAAGACTGCGAACAAAGAAGACTAACTGAATAGATGGGCAATGGGAAATACTGGGAGATAAATCTACAAACACATCGCCATCCCAAATTCCAAAGACAACATCAACCTCCTGAAAAGGAGCGACCAAAGCACCCTTTTCCGACTTCGCACTCAACACATACAACTTAACAGCCACTTGAACATAATCCAACCAGAATATACTCCAGAGTGCCGGATGTGCACACATCCCTTTGAAACTGTTGAACATCGTCTTTTTGAATGCGGGTGTTAGGAAAGAGCTTCTTCCTCCGAGGCCAGACACGTGGAACACTTTGTACGGAAGTAAACAGCTTAGAAACACTTGCAGATACTACTATATGGCATTGGGCCAAAGGGCAGGAGCCCATAGGCCGCTGGATCAATAACCAACCAACCGCAGTCAAGCTGTTAACTAGCGAAACAACGCATTCCGTTCTCCGGACTACATCCTGCTACTTACGAGGCCCTGTTCATGACTTGGTAGCCGCAGATTGAGAACGAACGCAGAAGAAGAAGCTTGCGTAAAATAGGCTTGCTAAGAGACGTTGATTAGTGTAGCTGTAGAGCATTTATTAATCATCATCTTCATCGTTCGTTCTCACACTCGGACTACCAAGCCCTCAAAAGGGCTTTGCAGGTGGCAGGATGTAGTCCTGAGAACGGAATGCGTTGTTTCGTAGTTAACAGTTTGGCTGCGACAATTGCACGATTTGATCCGACTTCAGCACGGTATTTTTTGGATGCTGGAAGCTACAGAAGACGGATGTGTCAGACTGAAAGGTGCAAATATCGCAGTCAAGCTGTAAACTAGCGACACAACGCATTCCTCTCTCCGGACTACATCCTGCTATTTCCAAAGCTGTGTTCATGACTTGGTAGCGGGAGATTGAGAGCAAACGCAGAAGAAGAAGAAGAAGAAGAAGAAGAAGAATGCCGGATAAGCCTTCCCTCTTCGATCCATTCTCCTTAGCCATACTGTCCTGTCCTGGTTAGTATCCAGGATCCCCGCGTGGAGGTGTAGACGGGTCTTGTCAGTTCTGGGTCGATGACCCTGACGCTAACAGTCAGCTTTGGAAAGCTGTCTGTTGCAGCTCATGCAGTGCTCATCATATTGATCTCGTAGAGCATTTAGGAGCATGAGGCATACACTTCTCCAGAAGCGGATATCTCAGATCTTAAAAATGAGAATCATTAAATGCTATGTGCATTCAGTTTTATTGTATGGAGTAGAAACCTGGACCCCGACAAAAGAAAATGGAGAAGAGAATCGAAGCCCTTTTTTTTGCGTTCGCCCTTTTTTTCTAATCAACAAGGTGGTGTGCGTTGCACTGTGGTTTTTATTTTGCGCCTGTCGGCCCAGTGCATCCGACTTCAGCATGCATTTTATGTAAGGGCCTGCTTCCTCCTGCATTTTCTAAGGTTTGCTTCCCCTGGGTAACGGCGGTGTTGTAATGGGGATCGAACCCAGCACCTTCTGGTTGTGAGCCGTGCCACTTAACCAATAGCCCATGCCGTCCCCACCGAAGCATTTAAAATGTGGGTCTTCAGAAGTTTTGGACGAGATTGTTTTGGACGAGATTGTTTTGGACGAGATTGTTTTGGAAAGATTGGAAAACAAACAGTGAGGTCAGTATGGAAACACTGAAGGCGGAACAGATGTTTCTGAATTAAATCAAAAGCAGAAAAACTAAATAATTTGGTCAAGAGACATAACAGTCTGCTGAAGTTTATATCGGAGAAAAGAGTGAATGGCAATAGAGGACGGCAGAGGTACAGATGGACAGACAGCATCGGGATATGGTAGGGACACAGTCTGAGTGTACCGACCTGACACGCTACAGAGAGATGGCGATCCATTACCGTCAACCCCTGATGCGGAGACGGCTCTTCAGATGATGACAGGGCCAGATACATGGATAAATGGGAAACAACCTACTAGCTACACAAAAAATGATGCTTATTACCAGTTGAACAGAAGAGAGCAGGTCGTGGTCTTCAGACTCCACAGGCCACACCAGACTGAGGTACCATCTATTCAATAAACTGAAGATAGGTGCTACTGACGAATGCTCCTGTGGTACATGGGAAAATGAATCCTGAACATCTGCTGCAAGATTGCCCGGCGTACGAGGACAAGAGAAAGCACATATGGCTATCGCCAGTGCCAACACTAGACAAGCTCTGTTGACAGTCTCAGGATGGCCGCTGCTTTCTTCGAACAAATTCAAGTTGATGTTTGACAGCGTACGAAGAAGAAGCAGAAGAAGAAGATGACAGCATTCGCTTTTCAAGATAAAGGTACGGAGTTCAACTCATGCTATCGGCAGGCTTCATCACGGGGCAATACAATGTGAAGTGGCGGGAAGAACACAAGAAACCATCACGCAGATAGCTGATACTACAAACTGTCAAGAAACCATCACGCAGATAGCTGATACTACAAACTGTCAAGAAACCATCACGCAGATAGCTGATACTATCAGCTGTCAAGAAACCATCACGCAGATAGCTGATACTACAAACTGTCAAGAAACCATCACGCAGATAGCTGATACTACAAACTGTCAAGAAACCATCACGCAGATAGCTGATACAACAAACTGTCAAGAAACCATCACGCAGATAGCTGATACTACAAACTGTCAAGAAACCATCACGCAGATAGCTGATGCTATCAGCTGTCAAGAAACCATAACCATCACGCAGATAGCTGATACTACAAACTGTCATGAAACCATCACGCAGATAGCTGATACTACAAACTGTCAAGAAACCATCACTGCAGATAGCTGATACTACAAACTGTCAAGAAACCATCACGCAGATAGCTGATACTACAAACTGTCAAGAGACCATCACGACAGATAGCTGTATACTACCATCTGTCAAGAAACCATCACGCAGATAGCTGATACTACAACTGTCAAGAAACCATCACGCAGATAGCTGATACTACAAACTGTCAAGAAACCATCACACAGATAGCTGATACTACCAGCTGTCAAGAAACCATCACACAGATAGCTGATACTACAAACTGTCAAGAAACCATCACGCAGATAGCTGATACTACAAACTGTCAAGAAACCATCACACAGATAGCTGATACTACCAGCTGTCAAGAAACCATCACGCAGATAGCTGATACTACAAACTGTCAAGAAACCATCACGCAGATAGCTGATACTACAAACTGTCAAGAAACCATCACACAGATAGCTGATACTACCAGCTGTCAAGAAACCATCACGCAGATAGCTGATACTACAAACTGTCAAGAAACCATCACGCAGATAGCTGATACTACAAACTGTCAAGAAACCATCACACAGATAGCTGATACTACCAGCTGTCAAGAAACCATCACGCAGATAGCTGATACTACAAACTGTCAAGAAACCATCACGCAGATAGCTGATACTACAAACTGTCAAGAAACCATCACACAGATAGCTGATACTACCAGCTGTCAAGAAACCATCACACAGATAGCTGATACTACAAACTGTCAAGAAACCATCACGCAGATAGCTGATACTACAAACTGTCAAGAAACCATCACACAGATAGCTGATACTACCAGCTGTCAAGAAACCATCACGCAGATAGCTGATACTACAAACTGTCAAGAAACCATCACGCAGATAGCTGATACTACAAACTGTCAAGAAACCATCACACAGATAGCTGATACTACCAGCTGTCAGAGGAAAGAACCATCACGCAGATAGCTGATACTACAAACTGTCAAGAAACCATCACGCAGATAGCTGATATACAAACTGTCAAGAAACCATCACGCAGATAGCTGATACTACAAACTGTCAAGAAACCATCACGCAGATAGATGATACTACAAACTGTCAAGAAACCATCACGCAGATAGATGATACTACCAGCTGTCAAGAAACCATCACGCAGATAGCTGATACTACAAACTGTCAAGAAACCATCACACAGATAGCTGATACTACCAGCTGTCAAGAAACCATCACACAGATAGCTGATACTACAAACTGTCAAGAAACCATCACGCAGATAGCTGATACTACAAACTGTCAAGAAACCATCACACAGATAGCTGATACTACCAGCTGTCCAGACAGCACAACACAGATAGCTGATACTACAAACTGTCCAGAAAATACTTATTTCATATTTCGTCTCCGAACTGACTCCAACAGAATGAGACCCGTCTACACACGAACCTCAAGACACGCATCACTTCTGACTTCTCGCCCATCCTTTACCTCCAACATACCTAACTTTCGACACTTCTGACTTCTCGCCCATCCTTTACCTCCAACATACCTAACTTTCGACACTTCTGACTTCTCGCCCATCCTTTACCTCCAACATACCTAACTTTCGACACTTCTGACTTCTCGCCCATCCTTTACCTCCAACATACCTAACTTTCGACACTTCTGACTTCTCGCCCATCCTTTACCTCCAACATACCTAACTTTCGACACTTCTGACTTCTCGCCCATCCTTTACCTCCAACATACCTAACTTTCGACACTTCTGACTTTTCGTGCATCTTTTAACTCCACCATAGCTCGACTTTCGACACTTTTGGCTGCCCGTTCATCCTTTAACTCCTCTATACCTCGACTTTCGATACTTTTGACTTGCACTTTTGACATATTACGCAAGATTCGACACAGACTGCGCGTCTTTTTGTTTCTTTCGCATGTCACTTTAAATAGAAGTCGTTCCGAGTGAACTGGTTTTTTGACTCTTTTCACGCTGATTTACTGTTTCTATGCACACTTTTTTATTTGTCTTTATTTTAATAAAAGTATTATATTTAATCTAGCATATATATTTATGTCACTGTATTTCAGCTTTCTTTATGTGTGACGTACGCTCGCAAGTGATAAATGGGTAGTTATTTAAATCGGTTTTTTTGGGGTTCACTAACGCATTTTCAAGGAGAATGAAGGTTATGTTTCGAAATTCACAAATTATTTTTACTTTCGACAGTGCTCTAGGCCCTAACTATATAAACGAATCGTTAGGGTGGGAGGAAGGGTCGGTGGGTCGGGATTTGGAGAATGGAAGGGCGGTGGACGAGGGAGAAGGCTAAGAGCAATCATTGTGAGGTGAAACATAATGATGAAGACCCCCACCTCACATCTGCGATCGCGGCCCCTGGATACAGGCTTCATTTCAGCCGCCAGGTTAACAAGGTGGGATCGACAGTGTAGTCCTCGTAGTAGTGAGCTTACTGAGGAACCACATATTACACTACAGCCCTGTGGGTCCAGGTCCAGTCTCCCATGTACGCTTCGGGATGTAAGGAGAGCTACTGCCACCTGCCGCCAAGGACATGTCAAGAGTTAAATTAAATCAGGCGAAAGTGGCTTTCACGACCACCATAAAAACAGCAGCAGCAACAACAACTGTTGCTGCTACGAATATTACTATTACTACTACTACTACTACTATTACTAATACTACTATTATTATTACTATAATTCCGTGGTGAAGTGGTTAAGCCGTCGTCCTCGTGATCAAGTGGTGTAGGTTCGACTCCGGACTCCACCGTCTTTTTCACGGGTGCTTGATGGGTACCCTGCATCTCGTAGTCACCCTATAGTCGTTTTGTCCTTGACTTACCACTGTGGTCGGGCGGCTCGAGACGAGAGAGTGAGGATAAAAAGTAGCGCAGTTAATCCTTACTAAAAATAGCGCTAGCACAATTAATTATGACATCATCGTTCACGATAGACGGCGGCCTTTTTAAAATTATTATTACTACTATTATTACTACTATTATTACTACTATAATTTGTACTATTGTTACTACTATTATTACTACTATTATTACTACTATAATTTGTACTATTATTACTACTATTATTCCTACTATTATTACTACTATAATTTGTACTATTGTTACTACTATTATTACTACTATTATTACTACTATAATTTGTACTATTGTTACTACTATTATTACTACTATTGTTACTACTATTATTACTACTATTGTTACTACTATTATTACTACTACGTGAGCGACACGGAGATGAAGCCAAGCATAGCACAACCGCCTGGAGGACCCCAGAACACCTTCATCAGCACGATCGGGATGTGAGGAAGCTACTGCAACCCGCAACTTACGTCCTTTTCAGAGAGCACAAAAGAGTAAGCCTGCTCATTGTGGGCATTGGAAACAATAATAACAACAACAACAACAACCGTATCACCAATGATGAAGTACGACGCAGAATGGAATGCAAGTGGGCGACATCCTCACAACAATCAAAAGGCGGAAGCGGGGGACGGCGTGGCCTAGTGGTTAAGTGACACGGCTCACAACCAGAAGGTGCTGGGTTCGATCCCCATCACAGCACCGGCCGTTACCCCGGGGAAGCAAACCCTTAGAAAATGCAGGAGGAAGCAGACCCTTACATAAAATGATTGCTGAAGTCGGATGCACTGGGCCGACAGTCGCAAAATAAAAACGCAGTGCAACGCACACACGCCTTGGGGATTGGAGAAATAAGGCGAACGCAAAAAAAAAAAGAAAACAAAAAGGCGGAAGCTGACTTGATATGGTCACGTCTCGAAGTACAATGGATTTGCAAATGCCATATTTTGTTTTGTTTCTTAGATGTTAGCCTCAGTTTCTACTGGCGGAGGCGCGCCATTTTCCATCCCAGACCGAAGTCAATTGGGCGATATCAGGACGCATAAACGAGTGCTTGGATGCATGTGTGTATCTGTATGTACCTAACCTAGCGTTTCAGTGATGAAAAAATGCTTCATGTCATTTGTTGATCCTCTCGTTGATCCTTCCAGTCATTGATAAGTGGTCTCCAATTATTAAAATAATTTGTTGTTTTCGGTTTTTTGTTTGTTTGTTTTGTTTTACTCTGTCCGGCTCCAGAGGTCGTGCTTACTTTGAATAGCAGGGATTAGGGTGCCAACATTTTGGAATGGGTATATTTATTTTATGTACACCACCCATTTTTTTCCCCATTAAATTGATAGTGACCTTTTTTTCTTGTTTCTTCTCTTTTTTTTTCTTCTTCTTTTCAATCATTATCATATATTTGGAAAAGATAGTGAGGATGCATACTACAGGGCAGAGAAGAAGGGACAGCGAAGCCGAGGACGTCCGAGAAAACCATGGGAGGATAACATGGACTAACCTACGACCCGTTGAGGCACAGAAAGCAGACAGAGAAGGATGGCGCAGGATTGTGGAGGTGTCAGCAGGGGTGCCCCAACGATCTCTGGAGGTCATGGGATGAACTGAACTGAACTATCATCAATAATTCTGGTGACTGAGAAATTGAAATCAAACGAAGACTTGTAACTGCAACACAAACTAATACAGATGACAAAATGTGCGGCAATACACACGCAAGCATCCAACTGATCAGGACTTGCTTTGTCTCAGTGGCGACATACGGTTGTGAGACATGGACATTCAACAAAACAATTACAATAAATGATCACATCTTTTGAAATTATTGTTACATAAGAGTGTTGAAAATATTATGGATAGAACAAAAGACAGAGAGATTTTGAAATCGCCGCAGTTTACAGAAAACTGGTTCCCAGACAAACATCGGAAGATACAAGGGAAGATATTTTGGTCGTTTGAAGAGACGTAACGGTCTGGGGCAGTGTTTCCCAAATTCTTTATACATGAGGACCAGTGTAAATAGAAAGAATTGTTCGTGGACCAGTAAAAATAGAAAGAATTGTTCGTGGACCAGTGAAAATAGAAATAATTGTTCGTGTTACAGTGAAAATATAAATAATTGTTCGTGGACCAGTAAAAATAGAAAGAATTGTTCGTGGGCCAGTAAAAATAGAAAGAATTGTTCATTTTCACAAACAAAATCTGATCCAACCCAACAACCAACCAACCAACTAGTTAACCATCTGACTTCTTCTTCGTCGTCGTCCGTTCTCAAACTTCCGCTACAAACCTCTGAACAGGGCTTTGCAAGTAAGAGTATGCAGTCCAGGGAACTCAAGGGTTTGTGTCATATTTCACGGCCTGACTGCGATATTTGCACCTTTCTGTCCAACACCCGACTTCAGCAGGAATTTGTGGATACTGGGTTAGCCTCCCATCTTCAATCCCTTCTCCCTTCGCTAATCTGTCCCGTTGCAGCCATTTATCCAGAATCACCCCGTGGAGATGGATAAGGGTCTTGTCAACTTTGGATCGCTGGCTCTGACGCTAGCAGTCAGCTTTGGATCGCTGGCCCTGACGCTAGCAGTCAGCTTTGGATCGCTGGCCCTGACGCTAGCAGTCAGCTTTGGATCGCTGATCGCTACGACTCATGCGCACTGCTCGGCATCTGGATTCCACCAGCTAACTAAGAAGTGAAAGATAAATAATATGATAGCAAACCAATCCAGCTGAACACCCCCCCCCCCCCCCCCACACCCCCGCAAAAAAAATACTGGCCATGCATATTACCTACCAAACCGGGGTTTTTTCCCCCCCGTAACCTCTTTGTAAATTAAAATAATTGCTTACTAAAACATAAATTTACATATTTAGCGACCCCCTAAAACCCATAGGGACCCCAGATCGTGTTGTGACCTAGGAGTTCCCACCACATATCTACGAGGCGTGTTCAAATGAAACCGGACTCCACACTGCAACAAGTGAACTTACGTACGATGCGCATAATGACGTCACTTGTGTTTACACAGCACATCCTCCGACTCATAGTTTCCTCAACAGACCGTTGAAAACATGGCGGGTGTGATGCGGAATCCGTCCAGAGTTGATCAGCGAGCGGTGATCCGGTTTCTAACAGCTGAAGGATGTCGACCAGTTGATACTCATCGCAGAATGCAGGCAGTGTATGGTGACAAAAGTGTGTCGAAGACAACAGTGAAGAACTGGTCAACAATGTTTAAAGAAGGACGTGAGTTAACGAAAAATCTCTCGAGACCAGATCAGGCGCATTTTGTTACGTTAACTCACGTCCTTCTTTAAACATTGTTGACCAGTTCTTCACTGTTGTCTTCGACACACTTTTGTCACCATACACTGCCTGCATTCTGCGATGAGTATCAACTGGTCCACATCCGTTAAAAACCGAATCACCGCTCGCTGATTAACTCCCCCCCCCCCCCCCCCCCCCCCCCCTTATGTTTTCAACGGCCTGCTGAAGAAACTATGATTCGGAGGATAATGAAATTTTGCAAACTTGTCGGTTGGTACATGCTGTTTACACCACAAGTGACGTCATCATGCGAATCGTACGTATGTGGACTTGTTGCAGTTTGGTCCGGGTCCGGTTTCATTTGAACACGCCTCGTACATAAAATTTGCAACGTGTTTTTGCTGAAGTAGGCAAAGAGCTCGATTATAAAACAAACGCACACCTGGCAACACACATGACTACACTACCAAAGACAGCCTAGACCCACAGCTCAGCAGAGCCGCGACTTATTGACTAGCGACTACTGTTCCTCAACGATTCATCGATTCCCTTTGTGCTTGTGTAATAAAAAAGTTAACAAAATACCTTGCCGATCAAAGTACGTACATTCTGTTTACAAACACTGTGTTTTCTCATTACAAACAACATAATATGGTTATTTTCTAATTACAAACAAAGTATCTTGGTTATTTTCTAATTACAAACAAAGTATTATGGTTATTTTCTAATTACAAACAACGTAATATGGTTATTTTCTAATTACAAACAACGTAATTTGGTTATTTTCTAATTACAAACAACGTAATTTGGTTATTTTCTAATTACAAACAACGTAATATGGTTATTTTCTAATTACAAACAACGTAATATGGTTATTTTCTAATTACAAACAACGTAATATGGTTATTTTCTAATTTCAAACAACGTAATATGGTTATTTTCTAATTACAAACAACGTAATATGGTTATTTTCTAATTACAAACAACGTAATATGGCCTATTCTGTTTGCAAACAAAATATTAATGGTATATTGTTACTGGCCTCGTATGTCCATCTTTTTACTTTTGTTTAAGTGTTTAATCACTTTGTTGATGCCTTTCTATCTAACTTAACTTAACGTCTTTATACTGGATTAGAAGACTCTGCAGAGTATGTATACAACCAGTTTCTTGGAAGGTGTGCGAGTCAATCTTAGTAGACTCAAACACTAGAGCTAGGTAGACCTGCAGCCAGTTAGGCGCCATCTATATGCTGCTCTTAACAAACTACCTAAGAAAGGTACAAATAATGTTTTTGGTAGATTTTTAGCTAGAATTTTGAATTTTGTCCGTGCAGCAGCCGTTAAGCCTACTCTTTTCGATTTGTAACTGCCAAGGGATTTTTAAAGTGCTCGACACTGAACACGGGTACCGATCTCACTAACCAGAGATCAGGGGAATTTTAAAAATATTTTTATAATCCCCAGTAAAAGGAGTTATCAGCGCTCTGGTATAATTTGAACTACTGCATTTTTTTCTATTTCTTCTTCTTTTTCTTTCTCTTCTTTTTCATCATCTTTTGATTCTTCTTTTTCATCTTCTTATTTTTCTTCTTCGTCTTCTTCATTATTATATTTTGATTCTTCTTCTTCTTCATCATCATCATCTTTTGATTCTTCTTCTTCTTTTCCTTCTTCTTCCCCATCTTCTTCTTCATCATCTTACGATTCTTCTTCTTCTTCTTCTTCTTCATCATCTTTTGCTTCTTCTTCTTCTTTTTCTTCTTCATCATCTTCTTCATTTTAATCTTTTGGTGCTTCTTCGTCTTCTTCTTCTCTTCCTTCTCCTCCATTTTCTTCTCATCTTTTGAATCTTCTTCGTCTTTTTCTTCTTCTTCATAATCATCTTTTGATTCTTCTTCATTTTCGTCTTTTTCTTCTTCACCAACCCGATGTTAGTTTTTATGTCATGTGAGAGTCCCTCTTGTTTGGGGCTTCCGGTAGCTTGAAGCACGCTCATGGAGCCTGTTAGAATGACCGTGTTTCTCGCAGTTGTCGTTTGGCTGATCAGAATCTGAGTTGCAGCATAAACAGCTCTTGCTTCAGCTCTTAGATTGCTACATGTCTCTTCTGCTTGAGCTCTTAGATTGCTACATGTCTCTTCTGCTTGAGCTCTTAGATTGCTACATGTCTCTTCTGCTTGAGCTCTTAGATTGCTACATGTCTCTTCTGCTTGAGCTCTTAGATTGCTACATGTCTCTTCTGCTTGAGCTCTTAGATTGCTACATGTCTCTTCTGCTTGAGCTCTTAGATTGCTACATGTCTCTCCTGCTTGAGCTCTTAGATTGCTACATGTCTCTTCTGCTTGAGCTCTTAGATTGCTACATGTCTCTTCTGCTTGAGCTCTTAGATTGCTACATGTCTCTTCTGCTTGAGCTCTTAGATTGCTACATGTCTCTTCTGCTTGAGCTCTTAGATTGCTACATGTCTCTCCTGCTTGAGCTCTTAGATTGCTACATGTCTCTTCTGCTTGAGCTCTTAGATTGCTACATGTCTCTTCTGCTTGAACTGATCTTCTATGCGATGTTGGAGTCAGCGATGTAGATTCCACTGCCTTCCATTGTTTCGCTTTCCATTTCCGATTCATCTGTGTACACACGTGCCCAGGAGTTGCTAGGGTACTGTCTCTTTAGCTCCTGCAGAACGTAGATTTTTTGTGTGGTTCTGTTGCCGACTGCTTACATGTCTTCGTTATCCCTGGATCCTTCACGATTATTTTAACTTAACAACGTCTTTATACTGGTTTAGAAGACCCTGCAGAGTCTATATACAACCAGTTTCATTTACATCACCTTGCTCTAAAAGCTATGTGCATCCAATTTATTATTAAATGCATTAACTGTCCCTGCCTCCACTACCTCCCGCGGCAATGCATTATTAGCATTCACCACTCTCTGACTAAAAAATATTTCCTAATATCTAATCTGGACCTCTCTTTAGTCAACTTGTAGCTATGCCCTCTTGTTATTGTGGGTGGCTGTATTTAAAAAAACCAACTTGTTACAGTCTAATTTATCCATTCCTCTGATCATCTTATAAACCTGTATTAAGTCACCACGAATTCTTCTCTCTTCTAGACACTGTAGGCCGGTTTTTCTGAGTCTTTCCTCATTTTGGAGTTAGCTCTTCTAAGAAACCTGTCAGCTATTTTACTAACCCCAAATAGAGCTGGGAAAATCATGTGACATTTAAAAACAAACAACAGAAGCTAGAATCTGCAAGTCCCATTTGGCATCATTATGATGTACAGCGTTTAGTGTTGTGCATGGGCTGTTCAATACGGGAACTTCTAAGTCTTCATGAATATTCAATTGATTCGGGATCAAGATGCTGAGCAGCGCATGAGCTGCAGTGGTCAGCGACCATTAGCTGACTGCTAGCGTCAGGGCTAGCGAACCTGAGCTGCCAAGACCCTTCTACACCTCCACGCGGTGATCCTGGATAACAGGCTGCAGAAGGGCAGACTGGCTAAGGAGAAGGGATCGAAGAAGGAATGCTAACCCGGTACTCAAAAAATGCTTGCTGAAGTCGGATGTGTTGGACCGAAAGGTGCAAATATCACAGTCAAGCTGTAAACTACGACACAAAGCATTCCGTTCTCTGGACTACATTCTGCTACTTAAGTGGTAGCGAGAGATTGAGAACGAACCAAGCCAAACCAAACCAAACCAAGTCAAGTCAAGCCTTGCCAAGCTAAGCCAAGCCAAGCCAAACCAAGCCAAGCCAAGCCAAATCAAGCCAAATGATTCAAAGGCGATTCTGTCTCAAAGTGATTATCTACCGTTAACTCTTCCCCAACACACAAACCTTATCTACTGTTTGATCCGCCTTCTTGCTTTCGTGCATTATTATTCGACTCAAGGATAAACTATTCATTCTTCCTGCCAGTTGCTGTTGGTGTTGTTTTTAATATTGATGTTGTTGCTGTTGTTATTTGTAAATGGTGAATACACAATAAGAGCTTATGTGATTAGAGCGCTCAATATTCGAGATCTGTTCAACCATTAATTAAAGTAGTGGACTAACAAAGTAAATGTAGCAATAGTTGTTGTACTAGTGGCAGTAGTAGTAGTAATAGCTGTTGTAGTAGTAGCTGCAGTAGTATTAGTAGTAGTAGTAGTAGTAGTAGTAGTAATAGCTGTTGTAGTAGACGCTGCAGTAGTAGTAGGAGCTGCGGTAGTAGTATTAACAGTAGTAGTTGTAGTAGTAGTAATAATAGTAGTAGCTGCAGTAGTAGTAGTAGTAGTTGTACTTGTTGGTGTTGTATTAGTTGTAGTAGTAGTTGATGTAGTGGTAGCAGTAGTTGATGTTGTAGTAGTAGTAGTTGATGTTGTTGTAGTAGTAGTTGATGTAGTGGTAGCAGTAGTTGATGTTGTAGTAGTAGTAGTTTTAGTAATATTATTAATAGTTGTTATTGTAGTAATAGTTGTTGTAGTTGAAGTAGTAATATAGCAGTAGCAGGAGTATGTAATGCTGTAGTAGTAGTAGTTGTTGCAGTGCTGGTTGCTGTAGTAGTAGTAGTTGTTGCAATGCTGGTTGCTGTAGTAGTAGTAGTAGTTGTTGCAGTGCTGGTTGCTGTAGTAGTAGTAGTTGTAGCAGTTTTTGTTGTTGTTGTTGTCGTGGTTGGTGTTTTTGTTGTAGTGACTGTTGTGGTAGTGGTAATTGTTATTGTTGCTGTGGTAGTTGTAGAAGAAGTTTTAGTAGTGGAAGTTGTTGTTTTATTGTTATTTAGGTGGATAAGAAATATCAGAGGAAAATAATATGTAGAAGAAAATAAAAAAGAACGAAGAAAAATGGAGGTTAAAAAAATGAATATGGAGAAATAGACACAAAAATATGACTAAGAACAGACAGCAACAAAGTATAGATGATCAAATAGAAGAAAATGAGACTAAGAAAAGAAGAACAATAATGTGTAGATTATCAAATAGAAGAAAAAGATGACTAAGAAAAGAAGAGAACACAAAATAAGACGACTAAAGCGATGACAATGAGAAGAAGTACTTATTGCTTCCATTGTCGAAGAGATAGCATCAGTGACACTCATGTTAAGAGGAGACCAACGAAACACCACGGATTGACGAACGGATCAGAAATTAGATGAAGATAAAAGGCTCTTCCTTCTGTGTATACAGCAGTCTAACCGGGAGGGAGAAATGAAGACAACCAGAAAGAAAAAGGTCGATATATTGTTGCCTGCTTCACGTTGAAATATGGACTCCTAGTTGAAGTATGAGACTGCGTGACCTAGGGGTGAAACTCGCTCGGTTTTCACAACCCCAACGTTCCCGGTTCGATTCTCACTTGTGTCCAGTTTGGCAGACACTTGATTTTTTTTTCCTCGGGGTAATGCTCCTCCATGTTCAGAAAGTAATGGCAACCTACAGTACTGCACACTTGCCAAGAAAATTGTAACAGACAAGTAGGTGGCGGTTGTAAGTAGCTACGTTCTGTAAAAGGACATGCGACTTACAATTGAAGGCACGAAAAATCAAATACACCACGGTGTATTATAGGCACGCACGAAATCAACTCAGCCAGGTCTTAATCTAGGAAACGCTCTCAAGTTAGGTGAGCATGCTAATTTAGGTTGATGTGTGTGACAAGATTCTGGCGTGATACGGAGAAGGCGGGGGTAAATCGATGGAGACGCGAGCGTGTACATTGGCAAGATATGTGCGTGTGTGTTGTGGATAGTTACACTACTTCTGAGGCTATGTATATTTAAACACAGTCATATGTCATCTCATCCTTCTACCTACGCGGTCAGACGCGTGTGTGGTGGTGCAAGTTTTCTTTCGCACGCTATCTGTTGTGGTAGCTGTAGAAGAAGTATGGCATGTTCAATTGAATATATTCTTTAGATTAGAATAACTCGTCCCTCTCCCCGCGAGTTCGTTATCTTGAAATGGCGTGGAGCTTGCATGGTTCAATGACATTAGTAGGTAAAGCCAAGGAAACCGAAAGCTCAGAAAAGGATGATCCAGCCTGGACAGGTCATATATAATATTAACTAACACAGTTAGAGTTACAATGAAGGGACAGTGAAAAATATCTTCCATATCTTTTCTTAAAATCTCATACTAGCCCCTATCTATTTGCCTTCCTTTGCCCCTCCTCCGTTCTCATATCAGTCCCCCCCCTCCACTCCTTATATCAACCCCCTCTCCCGGCTTATATCACTTTCTTTTTGTTCCCCCCCCCCCCCCCCTGGAACTTGGATCACTATTTTGCATTTTCCATATTTGGCCGCCACTGGCTTATCCGTCCCCTTCCCCTAATTTCTGACCACCTTATTTGACCGCTATCCTTCATTTACAGTCGAGCTTCCGACCCAACCAGTCGCGATGACAGTCACTATATAAGATAAGTAGACCCTTTGTTCCTTACATGTTGATTTGCTAGTTCAACATTGTTATTATTTGTGGTCCCTGATGAAGGCCTATTGATCGTAACATAGGTTTTGTTTGTGTTCTCGTCTCTGTGCGGTATCTGACCATACCCATTACAAATTTTTGATTAAACTTAACTTTAATCCACTGAAAATAATAATTTTCATTCATTTTTTTCCCCATGTGATAAATGCAGTGGTGCAATCTTGCATCGATCTCCCAAGCATGTACACTCTCCTTAGACAGCGAAGAATACAATGTGTGTTACATGGAAGATAGTCGCAATCCCAAAGATGGACAGCTGGCAGATAGTTAGAGAATAGTCGGCCGCCCACAGTTGAGGTTCAACGATGTCTGTAACCGTGATATGGAGTCCCTGGATATGAGTCATAATTGGAAGCCGAAACTGCAAACCGATCCAAGTGGAAGTGCCTGGAAATGAGTCTGACATTATTGGAAGCCGAAACTGCAAACCGATCCAAGTGAGAGTCCCTGGAAATGAGTCTGGCATCCTTGGAAGCCGATACTGCAAACTGATCCAAGTGAGAGTCCCTGGAAATGAGTCTGACATCCTTGGAAGCCGAAACTGCAAACTGATCCAAGTGGAGATGTACATTGAAGGGTCACCTAACGCTTGGTGGGCGAAGAGACGCTCTCGTAACTCGGAGAAATGAAACGACAACGACGCAAGGAGAAAGAAATCAGAAAAGTTCATAAGATATTTTTGTTTACAACTCCAAGGTCGTATCATCATATAGTTAGTCGTAACTGAAAGGGGGTAACTAACTAATGCCTTAGACGACAAAGACATGTCTCGATCAGCTGTTGTCACGGTTATTCCTGAGGTGTCTGAGGTGTATAGTTCTGATGAGGTTCGGATGATTTGTTGAGGCCAGGTGTTGCGCGGGCGACCTTGTGGGCGCTTCCGTGTAAGACGGGGGTGTCTCCATGTGGGACAAGGTCTCTTCCCAACCTTTATTTCGACAGCCAAGTGCAGGATCTAAAGTGTCGGAACATCCTGGAGAAGGCGGGTCTGAACATCCTGGGAGAGGTGGGTCGGAACATCCTGGGAGACGCGGGTCGGAACATCCTGGGAGAGGTGGGTCGGAACATCCTGGGAGAGGTGGGTCGGAACATCCTGGGAGAGGTGGGTCGGAACATCCTGGAGAAGGCGGGTCGGAATATCCTGGGAGAGGTGGGTCGGAACATCCTGGGAGAGGTGGGTCGGAACATCCTGGGAGAGGCGGGTCGGAACATCCTGGGAGAGGTGGGTCGGAACATCCTGGGAGAGGTGGGTCGGAACATCCTGGGAGAGGTGGGTCGGAACATCCTGGGAGAGGTGGGTCGAAACATCCTGGGAGAGGTGGGTTGGAACATCCTGGGAGAGGTGGGTTGGAACATCCTGGGAGAGGCGTGTCAGAACATCATGGGAGAGGCGTCTCCGAACATTCTAGGAGAGGTGGGTTGGAACATCCTGGGAGAGGCGTGTCAGAACATCATGGGAGAGGCGTGTCAGAACATCCTGGGAGAGGCGTGTCAGAACATCATGGGAGAGGCGTCTCCGAACATCCTGGGAGAGGTGGGTTCGAACATCCTGGGAGAGGTATGTCAGAACATCATGGGAGAGGCGTCTCCGAACATCCTGGGAGAGGTGGGTTGGAACATCCTGGGAGAGGCGTGTCAGAACATCATGGGAGAGGCGTGTCAGAACATTCTTGGGGAGGTGGGTCGGAACATCCTAGGAGAGGCGTGTCAGAACATCATGGGAGAGGCGTGTCAGAACATCCTGGGGGAGGTGGGTCGGAACATCCTGGGGGACGCAGGTCGGAACATCCTCGGAGAGGCGCCTCCGAACATCCTGGGACAGGTGGGTCGGAACATCCTAGGAGAGGCATGTCAGAACATCCTGGGGGACGCAGGTCGGAACATCCTCGGAGAGGCGTCTCCGAACATCCTGGGACAGGTGGGTCGGAATATCATAGGAGAGGTGGGTTGGAACATCCTGAGAGAGGCGTGTCAGAACATCCTGGGGGACGGGGGTCGGCACATCCTGGAAGAGGTGGGTCGGAACATCCTGGGATAGGCGGGTCGTCCATTTCTAGGGTCGGCGGGTCGGAACATCCTGGGGGACTCAGTGGTTTCGAGGTGATGTGTCCACCTCGGGTGCCGGAGGTCACGTGTTCGAATCATGGCGTGCAGCAGGATTTTTTTTAACGTGAATCTTCTGGTAAAAATTCCCCTAATCTCTGGGTAGTGAGGTTGGACTCCCGTGTTCAGTGTCAAGCACGTTAAATATCCTTTGGCAGTTGGAAATCGTAAGGAGTAGGCTCAATGATCTCTGCCCGGACAAAAGTTTATTTAAGTTAAAAATCTACCCAAGTTATTTGTACATTTCCCACGTGTGGTTTGTTAAGAGCAGCTAAAGATGGCGCTTAATTGGCTACGAGTCTACTTAGCTCTAGTATTTGAGTCTATTAAGGTGGAATGCCACATATGTAAAAAGAAACACCCTCAAAGAAACTGGTTGCGTACATACTCTGTAGAGTTTTCTAAAGCAGTATAAAGACGTTACGTTAAGTACATGACTGATGATTGTGAGGCGGCGTCGGTCCATCCCAGAAACAAAACTCTGGAGAAGTGTTTGTCGACGACCTGAGTGTTTGAAACCAGGTCATACTAGTGAATTCCAAGGACGCGCCTCTGACTGAGCATACATAGGATTGAGGACCCTTTTGATCACTTTGCAAGTTTCAGAGCCGTACACAAGGATTGAGGCCTGATTGGAAAAAGGCGCAGTTTGGTTTATCGGGATAACCTCAGCTGCGACCAGATTGCAGAACTGCTACGTGCCTTCTGAAAGACATGACTGCCGCTTACGTTGGTTCCCCTCGCGGTAGTGCCATCATAAAAACTTTGGATTTCCAGGAGACTTTTCAGTGCCTGTGAGTCTGATCCTGGCATGGGAACGTCGTTTGTGTAATGTAGGTCTCTCACACTTATATCACCGACGGTGACCCTTAGATTATGGGCTTCGATCTGTGCAAAGATACAATCCATGGATGAGAAAACGGACGACTTAACGAGAGTATTTTTTTAGTATTTTTTGGCGTTCGCCTCATTTTTCTAGCTCACCAAGGCGGTTTTCGTTGCACTATATTTTTATTTTGTGCCTTTCGACCCAGTGCATCCGACTTCGCCATTCATTTTATGTAAGTCTGCTTCCTCCTGCATTTTCTAAGGGTTTGCTTCCCCTGGGTAACGACCGGTGCTGTGATTGGGGAGCGAACCAAGCACCTTTGGGCTGTAAACCGTGTCCACTTAACCACTAGCCCACGCCGTCGCCGACTAGAGTATAATAAGTTAGTTTAGGGTCGACCACCGAAATCTATGAAAAAAAAATCAATAACAGATACACTTAACAACAAAACAAAAAGAAAGCAATGCGATTATATTATGTTGTTAGAAAGAGAAATGGATTAGAATTGATCAAGAGATTACGAGCATGGGTATAGATTACAAAAGATGCGACATCTTGTTAATGTAAGCAGCAACTGATCGATTGAGTTGATCTTGATAACAACAAAAATCAGTTTTCGAGCTGAATATGTATTTTTGTGAGAGGGGAAGTAATTCAGGGGTAATTAAATAGTAATAAGTGCGATAGCCCCGTTTATTCGGGATTATGGCTTCATGTTGTTGCTGTATGGTTTAAAGGTTATGGCTTTTACGGAAGTGAGTTGCTATCCCATCACAACCTTTCGGGAACTACTGGGGCGAGTCAGTTGAGAGACGACCAGAATACCTGCAGAAATCGGAGATATTGGCTACCTTAAGAGAGTCATAGTTTTGACGCTGTTTAACCTCTTCTAGCTGAATTTCTTCACTTTATATTCTGTATTGTTTCTTTAACATCATCAATCCGTCTTTTTCATAGTCTTCCTTTTTTTGTCCAAAAACCTGATGTGTGTTGCTATATCCTCGGGCGACGGAAAGGTTTGCAACATTCTTGTCTTACGAGCAAACTATTGAATTCTCTGGCTGTCTGTACACGACTGGCATAAGGTTGTGCCTAATTTCAGTGGGACTTTCTCATCTCCTACGCTATCTCTTCTAGACATACACTGGCAGCTTATCACAAGAAGCGTGTGTTGAGGCTCGCTGTTGAGGTCTCAAACCTCCAGGTATGTACTGGGTGTGTCGAGGCTCGCTGTTGAGGTCTCAAACCTCCAGGTATGTACTGGGTGTGTCGAGGCTCGCTGTTGAGGTCTCAAACCTCCAGGTATGTACTGGGTGTGTCGAGGCTCGCTGTTGAGGTCTCAAACCTCCAGGTATGTACTGGGTGTGTCGAGGCTCGCTGTTGAGGTCTCAAACCTCCAGGTATGTACTGGGTGTGTCGAGGCTCGCTGTTGAGGTCTCAAACCTCCAGGTATTTACTGGGTGTGTCGAGGCTCGCTGTTGAGGTCTCAAACCTCCAGGTATGTACTGGGTGTGTCGAGGCTCGCTGTTGAGGTCTCAAACCTCCAGGGGTTGACTTGTATACACTGTCATGCTGGGGTTCAGGGAAACGAAATAGTTGACATCTTGGCTTCACAAGCTCCCATCATAGGAACATTAGTGATGGATAGGAATGACATTTTGAATTCAATCAATGAACGTCTGCTGGATGAGGACGCCGCAATAGATGAAGCAGCAATCCACAGACTGCAAAGTTTCCACATCAAACGAGGTACAGGCGGAGTAGGCGCATGAAAGGACGGAGAAAGAGAGTGTTCAACCAGTGAGCTACAGGGATCATTCGTATCCAAACTCTGCGGATCCTGAACCTGCGCGATTTATTGAGAGACTGAGCACCTATGTGTGCCCGGAGTGCAGTGACGTCGATTCTTATAATCAGAAACAGGGGACGGCGTGGAGTAGTGGTTAAGTGGCACCGCTCACAACCGAAGGTGCTGGGTTCGACTCCAATCACAGCTCCGGCCATTACCCCGGGAAACCAAACCTTCAGAAAATGCAGGAGAAAGCAGACCCTTACATAAAATGCATGCTGAAGTCGGATGCACTGGGGCGACAGGCGCAAACTAAAAACCACAGTGAAACGCACACCGCCGTGGGGAATAGATAAATAAGGCGAACGCTAAAAAAACAAACCAGAAACATAGAAACACAAGAATCTTATTGTCTATTGCACGACCACCCGTTCTCATGCTATGTTGATGTCTGTCCTTGTCTGTCACTGAGAAAGGCGATTCTGAGGAAACCAGTCGATCGTTAATAAATGTCTACGGAGGATAGTGTGTATAGGCTAGAAGGACATGATGATTAATGTCCTATAGAAGTAAAGTAAAGTATCCCATAGCATTACTGCCGTAGGTGTATTGATCTCACATTTCAAAGGCTCGGCTAAATGAGGGCGGTAGCCATCTCCTCTCCCTCGCCAGTTTTACTTCCCGGACTGAACCGGTACCCATTTAAGGCTACGCGGATCCACGAAAAGGAGCCAACAACAATCAGGAGCAACGGACCGGGCGTTGGGGTGTGACACACGTTGCGGGCGTCACCATCAAATGTGACCAGACAGGACCTGAAATGGAATCAGCAGAGGAAGAGAATGGGAAGTTGGCCAGGAGGCGCCTGGAGAAGGAACTGTGAAAATGAAATTCGGCCCCTTGAACTCAACTGGAGAGAGACAGAGTAGGCAGCTCAAGACCAGTGAGGGTTATCAATGGCCTATGCCCTGAAAGGAACTACCAAACGTAAATATTTCCCTAATCTTGGAATACCACAGCATAGCAAATTAACATGGGCAAATTCAACTGATAACTGCCAGCAAAATGCTAAACAGCAAATTCATCATCATCAACATGTAGCATGTCCTTTGTAGAACGTCGCTCCCATCGCAGTCTGTCTGAAAGAAACTCGTTCTCTTGTCAAAACTCCAGCCTCCGCCACAGTCATACCCAGGCATATCGTGGTGCCATCGTCTTCTTGGTCTACCCCTTCCTCTTTTGCCTGGCACCATACCTTCCATCACCGTTCTCTCAAGACCGTTGTGTCTCTTGATGTGACCAAAGTATTTGCATTTTCTAGCCAAAATGGAATTGATAAATCAGTTCTCCTCTATGCTCAACTCTTGCCGAATGTTTATATTTGGTTTTTTCTCTGTCCATGGTATTTTGAGGATCTTTCTGTAACATTTTGACTCGAATTTGACAGCAAATTACTCTATTCTATTAGCAGTAAATACCTGGGGTGCGGCTAAATTGCTTTACACAGGATATATTAGACCGGATTTAGAACACGGAATACCCGCCCGTTTGGGGAACAGCTTACAACCCAGCTAGCACACACACATTCTATAATCGTTAGAGAAAACGATTACTCCTTTTGAAATGAAATTTAAACCGATAGGGGAACGCCGTGGTCTAATGGTTAAGTGACATGGCTTACAACTAGAAGGTGTTGGGTTCGATCCCCATCACAGCACCGGCCGTTACCCCGGGGAAACAAACCTTTAGAAAATGCAGGAGGAAGCAGACCCTTACAAAAAAAACAAAAAAACCAACAAAACTTTAGTTAAGTTTGTCCTTCTCACACCTGGATTGGATTTTTGCACAGATGGAAGCGAACAATCTAGGGATCACGCTCGTTTGACTGGATCACACACGCTGCGGAGGTCATCTTCAAACGTTGCAAAGCATGTTATAACACTTACGTTGCGAGCCAGAGAATACGGTATGGAAGGGGACCGCATGCAGCCTGCATGCCGCGTCTACGATTGCCCTCCTCCAGTAGCTAACGACACCCCGTCAACATCTCTGGTGTGACAAAGGCATGTCATTCACCCGGCTAATATCACGTTGAAGTCACGTGGTCTAGACGCCTCAATAATGTATTTTTTTTACATTTTAATTTCGCCTTGTTTGCTAAGGCGGAGTATGTGTACTGTGTATTGCGCATATCGGCTCAGTGCATCCAACAGGTGCACGAATATTTTAATGGTATTATATTTATGACCCTAATGTTCGATGAATTCGAGCACTGTCCAGTTGAGAGCCGGTTCAGAAATGTTTTTCAAGTGCTGCCGGGGAGCCCTCGACAAATCTAACAACAGAGCAACAAACAATCATTGAAGCAGGCAAACTATTGGATGAAAAGGGGTTCAAGGATAACAGAATGGTGTTTTTGTGCGACTGCATTGAAAGGTTGCAGGCCACACAAAGAAAACCACGAAATAGTATGTAAAGGAAACTTATATTCCAGCTAAACAAACTCTCGGACCACAATAAAATCACCCTCCAGTGGATTCCAGCTCACTGTGGCATGAATGGGCGGACAGACTGGCCAGGAAGGAAAGACAAAGAAAACAGTTCACCCACCCAGTGTCACTGCCAGAAGTCAAAGCACACCTTCAACAAACAAAAAATATATATATATAACAGTGGATCGAGAGAACAAACAGAAACAAAATACCCACAGGACTCAATCAATAAACTGAATAGGAAACAGTTTACCACAATTTTCAGCCTCATAACAAGTCATTGCAGACTAAATGCACACATGCGTAAAATGAAAGCAGCATAGACTGCACAATGCACATGTCAGAGAAGACCACAGACTCTAGAACACATCCTGCAAACTGTCCACTGCACCAAGACTCCCGTCAGAAGACCTGGCCCGAAGAGAGAAACATACAAGACAAACTGTGGGGAATCATTGAGGACCTGCGACTGACGTGTCACTTTATGGAGGCAGCCCATCTGGTGAGTTCGGATTAGACATAAACATCCAGAAAACAAGGACTATGATGCTTGTAACAAAACACCATGTATGCAGATACAAATAAAAGATCAACTACTGGAACAGGTACAGAGTTTCTCATAGGTCAAATAATAACGGAAAATGACAGTTGTGAAAGAGAAATCAGAAGAATATGTATGGCCAAGATGGTATTCAGCAACATGCGACACAAACTGGCATCCAATAACAGATAAATCATAATTTGCCAATGAGAATTGTCAGGTGGAATGTGTACTCGTCGCTGCTCTATGGCGGAGAAACGTGGACAATGAATATCAACTTGGAAAAGAGTATTGAAGCCTTCGAAATGTCGGTGTATAGACGATTGGGTCGCATTTCTTGGAAAGAGAAGAAAACAAGCGTGGATGTATTGAAAATGTTGGGGTTGAAAAGAGAATGACCGAAATCAGGGTTGGACATTTACGATACTTTGGTCACATAACAATCCTTGTTGAAGACCATACTAGAGGGTAGGGTGGAAGGCAGTCGTTCGAGAGGAAGACATCGTTATAAGTGGGTGGATAACATCAGGAGATGGACGGAAAAAGCATTTCAGATTGCACAATTAGGGTAAGAGATAAAGTACACTAGAGAACCATTGTAATCGACCTTCGATGTGGTGATGGCACTTAAACTGAACTGAATCTCAAGAACTCATATCAAATCCAATGAAATTCCTACACGAACCGTTCTAGCTTCATTCCTTCTCCAAGTGAGGAGCAGCCCGCATCTAGGTCACCACGACATGGGACGTATATATTCTCAGTTAGATGATGGGAGGGAAGACTAACCTCCAGACAGGCAGAACATACTGATCAGGCTATGTTAGTCAGGGTCAGGTGAAACAAACGGATCAGGCTATGTTAGGGTCAGGTGAAACAGACGGATCAGGCTGTGTTAGTCAGAGTCAGGTGAAACATACTGATCAGGCTATGTTAGTCAGGGTCAGGTGAAATATACTGATTAGGCTATGTTAGTCAGGTCAGGTGAAATATACTGATCAGGCTATGTGGGTTAGATGAAACATACTGATCAGACTATGTTAGTCAGGGTCAGGTGAAACATACTGATCAGGCTATGTTAGTCAGGGTCAGGTGAAACATACTGATCAGGCTGTGTTAGTCAGAGTCAGGTGAAACATACTGATCAGGCTATGTTAGTCAGGGTCAGGTGAAACATACTGATCAGGCTATGTTAGTCAGGGTCAGGTGAAATATACTGATTAGGCTATGTTAGTCAGGTCAGGTGAAATATACTGATCAGGCTATGTGGGTTAGATGAAACATACTGATCAGACTATGTTAGTCAGGGTCAGGTGAAACATACTTACCAGGCTACGCTAGTCACGGTCAGGTAAAACAAACTGATCAGACAATGTTATTCAGGGTCAGGTGAAACCTACTGATCAGGCTATGTAAATCCTAAATCGTTACTACATCCCTTGTTTTTATTCCATTATTACACGTCCATTTTCCATTATTACACATGTTCATATTCCATTATTACACATGTCCATTTTCCATTTTTACACATGTTCATTTTCCATTATTACACATGTTCATATATTCCATTATTACAAATGTCAGTTTTCCATTACTACATATCCTTATTCCATTATTACATATATCCTTATCCAATTATTACACATGCCATTATCCCATTATTACATATGCCCTATCCCATTATTAAATATGTCATCATTTCATTATTACATATGTCCTTATACCATTATTACATATATCCTTATCCAATTATTACACATGCCCTTATTCCAATTATCCTTATTACATTATTACTTATGCCCTTATACCATTATTACATATGCCCTTATATCATTATTACATATGTCCTCATTCCCTTATTACATATGTCCTCATTCCCTTATTACACATACTCTTATTCCATTATTCCATATTACATTATTACATATACCCTTATTCCATTATTACATATGCCCTTATTCCATTATTAAATATGTCCTCATCCATTAGTGCATATGCCGTTATTCCATTATTACATATTACATTATTACATATGCTGTTATTACATTATTACATTATTACATATGCCGTTATTCCATTATTACATATACCGTTATTCCATTACATATTACATTATTACATATACCCGTATTCCATTATTAAATATGTCCTCATTAAATTAGTACATACGCCGTTATTCCATTATTACATATGCCGTTATTCCATTATTACATATGTCCTCATCCATTATTACATATGCCGTTATTCCATTATTACATATGTCCTCATCCATTATTACATATGCCGTTATTCCATTATTACATATGTCCTCATCCATTATTACATATGCCGTTATTCCATTATTACATATGTCCTCATCCATTATTACATATGCCGTTATTCCATTATTACATATGTCCTCATCCACTATTAGATATGCCGTTATTGCATTATCACATATGTCCCTTCTGCAGATACAGCAAGATAGTTTGAAAGACAAGCAGCCCCATTGACAAGCAAGCATATATTTGCACTGCTGATCTCGCGGGTGAGTCGATCAAAAGACTTCAGTAACGTCACGAGACGAATTTAAAAGTGAAAGCATTCTTCTTCTTCTTCGTACGCTGTCAGACATCAACCTGTATTTTTTTCGAAAAAAGCAGCGGTCATGCTGAGGCTGTCGACACTGCCATAGAGCTTGTCTAGTGTTGTCAATGGTGATGGCCACGTGTGCTTTCTCTGGTCTTCGTATGTCGGGCAGTTTTGCAGCAATTGTTCAGCGGTCATTTTCCCGGTACCACACGGGCATTCGTCAGTGCCACCTATCTTCAATTTATTGAATAGGTGGTACCTCAGTCTGTTGTGGCCTGTGCGGAGTCTGAAGACCACGACCTGCTCTCTTCGGTTCAACTGGTAATAGGCATAGTTTTTTGTGTAGCCAGTACGTTCTGTTTCCCATTTGGTCATGTATCTAGCTCTAATAAGCCTTTTGAACTCTTCATAGGTCACACTAGGATCTGGTTGTGGTAGTCTTGCACCTTCTTTTGCCAGTCTGTCTGCCTCCTCGTTGCCTTGGATGTTACAGTGAGATGGAACCCACTGTACCACTACTCTTTTTGATGCGGACTCCTGGCATAGTTGACAGAGTACTGCTCTTAAATCATTATGAAAGCATTCGAAATTTATGGGTTTCATATTATATCACGCCACCATTTGAATTGTTATTTGCAGGGTACGGATTCGGTCGTATTAGAATCATCTATAAAATGATATATTTGTCATCTAATCGAATAGGTTATTACGTGTTTCATTGATATATAAATATCGATCTGAATATTTTGGTATCACATCTCGTACTTATTTACTTAATCCTTTAACATAACTTGAGAATAGCAAGTCATCATCTTCAGACTGAGAACTGGGAATAACAGACTCAAGGGTCATCTATACAACAAAATGAGGATTGGGACAGATGACAGGTGCCCATGTGGGGAGCATACCATGCCGTGGAACACATCCTACAAAGCTGCATGCAGGAAAAGAGAGAGCAACACTGGCCTCGCGAGACAGATATGAGAAAAAAGCTGTATGGAGATAGTTGGTTGAAGTCTCTAACAACTACATTCCCCGACAGTAGTGTAACTACTATGGGACAAACCTTCACTTAGTATACTGAAGTCTAACAACCTCATTCTCCGACAGTAGTGTAACTACTATGGGACAAACCTTCACTTAGTATACTGAAGTCTCTAACAAATTCATTCCCTGACAGTAGTGTAACTATTACGGGACAAACCTTGACTTTACCTGTACAAAAATGTCAAGTCAAGTCAGAAACATGTCATTAGCTTACGTCGCTCTTACAACCGCCAAACAACTTGGCTGTTATAAATTTTCTGACAGGTGTGCAGTACGGTAGGTTGCCATTACTTTCCGAAAGCAGAGAAACAATCATTTTTGTTTTTAAAACTCCACATCTGGCAAACTGGACACGGCAGGATTCATACCCAGTCCTTTTGGGATCGTGAAACGGACATTTTACTCCTAGCCTACGCTGTCTCTCCATCTATTCAACGGTGTACCCGACTGTAAATCAATTAGGTGTGCATTCACAGATTTAATGTACTTACACACTATTAGCTCTTCGGTAAGAGGATACACAGAGGTGATACAAATATTCCAATCTACGAGTTGAGAGCAATGTTATCGCGGAGCTTCGATGTTATTACTGCTGGAGCATAACAGTTCTCAAAACTTTGCATAACGAGGAAGTCACATTGGGTTTACAAGAACGTTATAACATTACCTCTAAAAGAGCAAGCGTGCAGGGAATCATCAATGTTCGTCGCTTCTTTCGGGGCACAGTCCCTCTGACAACCATATGTACGGTTGTCTGCCTGGCCCTGTTTCATAGTGATTTCCATAGTGTGTGTCCTATCCAACCCCATTTGCCACATTGATCTGTTGATTCCCTTCATTCTTCATCGTGTCTTGCCGGCCTATAACTATTATCCTCCGTAAACATTTCATGACGAACGACCGGAGTTTTCTCTGTGTTAACTTTGTCGTTCTCCAAGTTCATGCTCCGTACAGAACCACTGACCTGACATTGGAATTGAACAATCTAAACTTGGTATTTGTCTTTATTTCCCTGGATTTCCATAAATTATTCGGAAAAAAGGAAATGCTGTCCTCGCCTTTCCAATTCTAGTCCTGAATCCCTAGTCAGAGCTGCCTGTTTCCTGTGAAGTATGGCTTGACTTGGCTTGGCTTCGTTCGTTCTCAATCTCCCACTATCAAACCCTGAAAGGGATTAAGTAGCAGAATGTAGTCCAGAGAACGGAATGCGTTGTGTCGTAGTTTACAGCTTGACTGCGATAGTTGTACATTTCGGTCCAACACATCCGACTTCAACAAGCATTTTTTGAGTACCGGGTTAGCATTCCCTCTTCGATCCCTTTTCCTTAGCCAGTCTGCCCTGCTGCAGCCTGTTATCCAGGATCACCGCGTGGAGGTGTATAAGGGTCTCGGCAGCTCTGGTTCACTGGCCCTGACGCTAGCAGTCAGCTATGGGTCGCTGACCACTGCAGCTCATGCGCTGCATCCCGTGAAGTATCAATGATGTTGCCTAAATATGTGAAGGCATCCACCTCTTCCAGTGCCTCACCTCCAAGCATGACTGGCTCTTTGTCTATGATGTTGATTTTAAACAGCTTGGCTTTCTTCATGGTGATATTTAGTCCCAGTTTGGCTGAATGCTCCCTCGCCTTATTTAGTTAAGCAACCTCCAACAAACATAGCTGTATTCACGGACTGAAGAGTACTATTAGAGACAATACAATAAACAAACAACGAACCACTGTTATCAGAGATCAGAGAAGAACGGAAAACTCCAGAGATTCTCAACAATATCCCTCCAGTAGTGGCTACCCTCCCATTGCGGAAACGGGAAACGAGAGAGCTGACGCTCTGGCAAAAGATGGCAGCAAAAAGGCACAATTTAATCATCGAATACCATACAGATAAATCAAGAACATCATCAGAAATCAGTATATACACCAATGGAGAGAAAACAGAAACATAAGCAGTACACCAGATACAATTCGCAAACTCAAAAGAAATCAACAAACTACCTTATTTCGTCTGAGAACTGGACACTGCAAACTACTAGAACATTTGTACCGACTGAAGATCTCACACACCGATGAGTGCCCATGTGAAACAGGAGGCCAGAACCCTGATCATATTCTACAGGAACGCCCAATCTATAGGGAAATGAGATGCCAGACCTGGCCAGAGGGTGCGGAGCTGAGACAAAAGCTGTGGGGCAGCCGCTCCGACCTGGTGAAGATTACAGACGTCATCATGACGACTGGCCTGCAGATATAGCATGATCAAAAGATCCTGAACGCAAAGAAGAAGTTATCTTACACCTGGCTGTGGCTGTGTGACAGCGCTACCAAGCCGTCTGCATGATACAGGTCCTCTAACTGTGACGACAACGATCATTGTACACTGGTTCTTTCCCCTGTCATTGTCATCTTCATAATGGCGCAGGAGATACGGGGATGTAAACACTTTCATTCCTAGAGGAAGGTGAAGGAGGAGTATAGGGAATAAGCAGGATAACAGGGTGGATAAGATGTAATAGGAGAAGTCGGACAATAAGGAAGTGATAGAAGAAAATAAGTAGTAGAAAAAGATGAAGAAGAAGGAAGACAAACAACAACAAAAATAGAAAAATTGAGAAAAAAGTGAAAAAGGGGGAGGATGAAATAGATAAAGAAGATAAAGAAGGAGAATAGTAATAATAAGAAGAAGCATTTACTTGTACGGAATGAGCTGCAGTTGTCAGTGACCCAAATCTGCCAAGACGCTATCACACATCCACAAGGCGATCCTGGATAACAGACTGCAACATAGTAGACTGGCTAACGGGAAGGGATTGAAGAGGGAAGGTTAACCCGGTACCCAAAAATGTCTGTTGAAGTCGGATGTGTCGGACCCAAAAGGTGCAAATATCGCAGTCACACTGTAATCTAAGGCACAACGCATTCAGTTCTCAGGACTACATTCTTGAAAGCAATTTTCAGGACTTCGTAGCGGGAGATTGCGCACGAACCACGAAGAAGAAGATTGATTGGTTGACTGATTGAATGGATGTGCTAATAGAGTATAATGTTGGTCTTCATGACCGTACAATAAGGTTAGATAGTGTGCATCTCGTTAACCTCCTACTATATTACGAGGGGAGGGGGGGGAGATCAATAACACTGGTTTTTCTATGGTGTGACGGGGAGGCGAGACTAACGTCTGTTCAGGCAAAACGTATTGATCAAACTTTTGTAGATCAAGATGCTGAGCAGTGCATAAGCTGCAGCAGTCAGCGACCCATAGAATGTCAGGACCAGCGATCCAAAGCTGACTGCTAGCGTCAGGGCCAGCGATCCAAAGCTGACTTGTAGCGTCAGGGTCAGCGACCCAAAGCTGACTGCTAGCGTCAGGGTCAGCGAAACATAGCTGCCATGACCCTTCTACACCTCCACGCGGTGATCCTGGATAACAGGCTGCAACAGAGCAGACTGGCTAAGGAGAAGGGATCGAAGAGAGAACGCTAACCCGATTTTTAAAAATCCCTGGTGAAGTCTGATGTGCCGGACCGAGAGGTACAAATATCGCAGTCAAGCTGTTAACTACGACACAACACATTCCATTCTCCAGACAACATCCTGCTACTTACAAAGCTCTTTTTAGGGTTTCGTCGAGGGAGTTTGAGAACAAACGACGAAGATAAAGAAGTTGTTTTAGACAGGGCCAGGTGAACGCACTGATCAAGACCCCACATCGCTTCCATCAGCGCTCCCTGGAAACAGTCTGTGTCATGACAGTCAGGCTAATGAGATGGGAATCGCCGTGATCCCCGTAGTAGTACCCAACACGTAGATGACGACAAGCATAGCCCAACAGCCTGCAAGTCCACGGTCCACCTTCATCAGCACGCTCGGGATGTGAGAAAAGCTACTGCAATCCACCATCTAACCCTCTTTTTTTCAGGGTCCATAAAAGAGTTACTTATTTAATGGGCATTCAACAACAATAACAACAGCTGCAGCACATTCATCTTATCCACAAGCAACCCTTGGAGCGGCCTCAGTTTAAGACTCCTTGTTTAAGACTCATTGCGTGTATAACTGTTCCGATGCGATAAATCACGGACAAGGAAATCGATTCCTTCCACCCACCGTATTCGGGGCATTTCCCATAATTTGTTTCATAATTACGGACCCTGCTCATTCCAACTTTTGCCCTATCAATCAAAAGAGTAAACAAACGAAACCAACAATGCTCAGACAAACATGTCCGTTTCACAAATCATTTGCATACTGAATTATTTGCCATTCTTTCCATGTAGGTTTTTTTTTTTTGTGGACGCTGAACAACATAACGACAATAACCGTAAAGAAAGACATCATATGTTAATTAAGGTCTTGATTTACTTGGACTACTTGGAATCCTGATATCCAAGCAAGCATATTATTAATGTCTGCTGACAGGTAGACGAAGGTTATCCGTAGTAGGTATTTTAAACTTCCTGCAGCTTACTAGGGCTAGGTGAAGGTTCAAATAATTTGGGTAGATTATTAACTTGAATTTTATTTTGTTCGGGCAGCGGCCGCTTAGCCTACTCCGTTCGATTTCTAACTGCCAAGGGGATTTTGAACACCCTGAAGAAATTTTGGCTGATCACCAACAAAATGATAAAAGTAAAAGTCTTGAGAGCCTGTGTTTTTCCTGTGGCAGCTTATGGCTGCGAATCATGGACGATTACCAAAACTTCCAGACAAAGAATCGAATCATTCGAGTCAAAATGTTACAGAAAGATCCTCAGAGAAAAAGACAGATGTAGACATTCGGCAAAAGTTGAGAATCGAGAACTGGTTATCAATTCCATTTTGGCTAGACAATGCAAATACTTTGGTCACATACAGAGACACAACGGTCTCGAGAGAACGGTGATGGAAGGTATGGTGCCAGGCAAAAGCGGAAGGGTTAGACCAAGAAGACGATGGCACCAAGACATCCAGGAATGCCTGAGTATGACAGTGGCGGAGGCTTGAGTTTTGGCAAGGGAACGAGTTTCTTTCAGTCTACTGTGATGGGAGCGACGTTCTTCAAAGGACATGCTACATGATGATGAGGAGATTTTTAACGTGCTCGACTCTGAACACAGGGGTCTGATCTCACTACCCAGAGATGAGGGAGATTTTTTTACCAGAAGATTCGCGTGAACAAATTCCGGTCCCCATCGTGATTCGAACCTGTAACCTCTAGCACCCGAGGCCCCCCCCCCCCCCGAAGCTGACACCTTACATCGAGACCACTGAGCCCCCCACCCGAAGCTGACACCTTACATCGAGACCACTGAGCCCCCCCCCCCCCACCCGAAGCTGACACCTTACATTGAGACCACTGAGCCCCCCACCCGAAGCTGACACCTTACATCGAGACCACTGAGCCCCCCCCCCCCCCCCCTGATTTACATCCCAAATTCAAAGTGGTTACCGAGACCCTTTCTTCGTTTGGAAAGAATGGGACCACATCAGTGAATGAGCTGACAGGGACTAAAAAGATGGCTTCTTGTTTTAGGGTCAGTGACCCATAACTGACCAAGACACTATTCCGCCTCCACGTGACGGTCCCAGAAACCGACTACACCAATGCAGCCTGGATAAAAGATTATTGATTGAAGAGGGAAGGGAAACATAGTCCCCAAAAAAAACTTGCTGAAATCGGATGTGTTGGGCCAAAAGGCGCAGATATCGAGGACTTCGTAAACTATAACACAGCGTTCCAAAATGTCCTTTCGGCATGAACGCTGAAAATGAAGGAAGAAAGAATATGACCACTGGATCTCCAAGGAGCGCATCGTAGCATTCCATTTGCGCAGTCAGAGGCGCATTCTTACAATCCACTGATATGACCGGGTCTTAAGCGACGAAAGTCACCCGGTGGAAAACCTCGAAAGCACACTCACCATGCTAAACCGTCGCCGTTTTGTCCTATTTTGGCGAGAATATTCTCGCCCACCAGCTCTTAAAGTAGGTCATGGACACCAAGGATGAGAAACGAATCTTTCGGTCATGGCTCAGTCCCCCGACCGTCCCCGCACCACCTAGCTAGGTTGTGGTTAAATGTCCACATTGAGTAAGTTGACTCTTCTGTGCGCCCTGAACAGGGCGTTACCTGGCAGGTTGTAACAACTTTTCTCACATCCCGAGCGTGCTGATTAAGGTGGACCGAGGTTCCTCCTTGCGGTTGTGCTATGCTTGGCTTCATCTATGTGACGCTCACTACTACGGGGACCACGCCGATCTACATCTCGTCATCCAGAATGCCTTGAAAACAGCATGTTTCCATGGACGCTACATGGAAGAGAGATAATGGCCCTGGTTAGTATATTATGCCTGACGTGACGTCCTGGTCAGTATATTATGCCTGGCGTGACGTCCTGGTCAGTATATTATGCCTGACGTGACGTCCTGGTCAGTATATTATGCCTGACGTGACGTCAGGGGCTAACTATCTTGTTTCAGTACAACATGTTCTGGAAGCAGAGAAGAAATTGACAATTTATTCTATGTTATTTATGTGTTCATCAAGCTTTGGTGAAATTCTTATTTCCGACCTGTCGGCAGTATTCAGCATGGCTGAAACTGACAGTGACATAGAAGATACAATCTCTAGTAAGCCTGTGATCAGTCATTCATGGTTCATAGTGAATGTGAAAGATTGTGACTTTCTTGTTCCAGATGGAACAGTGGAAGTACTGCAATACGTAAGTGGATTTGTTGCCTTTAGAGTGTCTAGGAAACTTAATTGTTCTACCTACTGTAAGTTGTTGCAACAGGACAACTATCTAACTCTAGATAGTGAGCCTGTCCTCTCCATTGTTTCATGGCTTGACTATATTCGTTTGTTCGACCGAGGCGGTTCAAAGTATCCATAACATTCACTAACAATTGTGAGTCTTCTTCTTCTTCTTCTTCGTTCATCCTCAGATCAAGGTTCCGGTTTCTCTTACAAAGGACACCGCTGTTTGAAAGGCTGTTTCGTCTCCATACAGCTTTTTGTCTCATATCTGTCTTACGAGGTCAGTTTTGGTCTCTCTTTTTCTGCGTGAGCGTGCAGCTTTGTAGGATGTGTTCCACGGTCATAATATGTCCCCTCACCCACATGGGCACCTGTCATCTGTCCCAATAATGTATGTTCTCCCTGACACAGCTCTCAGCAGAACACCCAAGGTTGGTCATACAGTGAATCCCATCCCACTGCAATATTGAAGGCAATGAAGCTGCAGACAAACTAGCAAAGAGTGGAGGAGCATCCCCACAAACAGACCGGAGTATCACATATAATGAGGCCAGGACAATAATTAAAACCAACTTCAAGGTAAAATGGGCTGATCAACACCCCGACTTCTGAAAAGAAAACAGCTACTATAACTTAACTAGAGAAGAGCAAGTCATCATCTTCAGACTGAGAACTGGACATAACAGACTCAAAAGTCATCTTCACAATTGTGAGTCTGAAAGCATATCTTGCAGTACAAACATTGATCTCGCCAGATTATGAACAGAAGTTTCTGACTGCCTCCAATCACAAAGAGATTGTAAAAGAAACTGTGACTGCCAGCTTTCTTATTTCAAGGAAGATAAAACTGTTTGTACAGCCTGTGGTTGCTCAACAGCAGATGTTTTGGTGAGGACCATCCCAAAGCTGGCAAACATATTTTTTAACAACTACAGAAAAACCAAAAATGAAATAGAGAAAGTTCAAATTGATTTGGAAAAGGGAAACTAAAGCGGAGAAACTTTGCAGAAATAGCCAAAACAAAGATGAGCGAAGACCCTATGTACGCCATAACAACACTAAAGTTCATCCCTACTGTACGCAAACCCACCTGGAAGCAGCATATCATTCCAGAGGTGGTAGAAATTATACCAGGTATTGGAAACAAGAACAGCCAGACTGAAAAAGAAAGAAGAGACATAACCCTGAGGTACATAGCGAAGAACTATCCAACCATGGACTGGACCCATGCATACATCGACGGTTCTGTAACAAACACAACACAGAATGGAGGGGGAGGGGTATTCCTGAGCCTAACAAATGGTAGAAAAATAACACTGTCAGTGGCAACTGGAAAATTCTCAAGCAATTGCAGAGGCAGAGGCACTGAAAACTGCAGTTGAAGCAATGTTGACAGGCAAAAGCAATGAATGCCATACAGTCCTGTTTACAGATGCCCTGTCCGTGGTTACAGCACTAAAAAGCCAGAAAAATACAGAACTTAATGATTTAAGAGCAGTACTCTGTCAACTATGCCAGCAGTCCGCACCAAAAAGAGTAGTGGTACCGTGGGTTCCATCCCACTGTAACATCCAAGGCAACGAGGAAGGAGACAGACTGGTCAAAGAAGGTGCAATACTACCACAACCAGATCCTAGTGTGACCTACGAAGAGTCCAAAAGGCTTATTAGGGCCAGATACATGGCCAAATGGGAAACAACATACTGGCTACACAAAAAATGATGCCTATTATCAGTTGAACAGAAGAGAGCAGGTCGTGGTCTTCAGACTCCGCACAGGCCACAACAGACTGAGGAACCACCTATTCAATAAACTGAAGATAGGTGGCACTGACGAATGCACCTGTGGTACAGGGAAAATGACCGCCGAACATCTGCTGCAAAATTGCCCGACATACGAGGACCAGAGAAAGCACATGTGGCCATCACCAGTGCCAACACTAGACAAGCTCTATGGCAGTGTCGACCGCCTCAGGATGACAGCTGCTTTCTTCGAACAAATACAAGTTGACGTCTGACAACGTACGAAGAAGAAGAAGAAATAGAGAAAATTCAACAAGATGACACATCAAAGAAAAGAAAATTTGGAAAATTTAAATAGCTTAAAAGTAATGCATAAGAATAAGGTTTTCTTGGAAAATATTACTTTTTTATTCTAAGAAATATATCTGGTGTGACTACTTAGTAGCTTATGTTATGACCCGAGAATTATGGACAACAGAATTCTAACAGAACTATAATGAGATAATCTCAATTCAGTGCTTGTTAGGAAATGTTTGTGTCCGTGATTTCTGCCGGTGCACTAGGACGTTGTAAACAACGCATCAACATCATTAGAAAAGGTCAGTTTTGTTTTATTTTAATGTTAATTCGTTAGAATTTGCAATTTTCTCGTTAATACATGCACTATGTCTACAGTAAAATCAGTGTATACTTTCGACATTATGCCATTTTAGACGCTCGTACTGTTAGACAGTGTTAGATCAGACTGGACTGAATTTGTGACGTTAGCAGGCAAAATGGCGGCAGCACAGAGGCCTTTAATTGCAGATGGCCGTGCCAGAGGGTGCGGAGCTGAGACAAAAGCTGTGAGGCAGTCGCTCCGATCTGATGAAGATTACAGACTTCACCATGGCGACTGGCCTGCAGATTTAGCAAGACTAAAGATACTGAACGCAAATAAAATTAAAGAAAGAAAGTCTGATACCAGCCATTTGTTGAAGCATAGATCCAACATTTAGCTTACTCTAACTAACCAACTATTATGAGAGTGTTGTACCAGCCATTTGTTGAAGCATAGATCCAACATTTAGCTTACCTTAACTAACCAACTATTATGAAAGTGTACCAGCCATTTGTTGAAGCATAGATCCAACATTTCGCTTACCATAACCAACTATTATTAAATCCTCTTACCCTTTAAAAAAAAAAATGTTACGTGTTTGCCTCATTAGTTTCTACTATTCCACCATTTAGCAAAGATTTTTACATGATGAGGTAGCTTGTCTAGCCAAATCCTTCTAAAGTCGCCTCTTACGACATGTAAGGAATGAAAAAGTTGCCCTATTGTTTGCCTCGTGAACCCCTCGTGTGATAACGCCACGTACAGCGATATACTATCACGGTCTAGCTGGGCTAGGTAGGCATTTAACGTCAGTGAAGCGGGTATGCCTCTGCTATAGGCAAAACTGGGTCACGGTACGATAACTCGCATTGAACACGAGAATGAGGGCCAGTGACCTAGACACGTGCTGATAACAAATGCACGCAAACGAGACGGATGACAAACGCTTTAGATAACATGCGACTGACTAGGCTTGTGTGGACTACAGTACTTTTAACGGTGAAATGTTTTTTAGCACTGTACCTGTTTTGAACTAAAAGGTATGCCAGTCAACTGTACCCTTAAGGCTACTCTGATTATTTATATACGGAATGTCAATAAATATGCTTGAAAAGGCTTTTTTTTTAAATAAAAAATTATCCATTGCGTCTTAATTCAAGCAAAAGAAATATATATATTTAGCACTGAATTGGAGGTAGTGAAGTCACAGAATAGTTCCTTTTTTTTTTAAAAACTGTCGGGGGTGTTAAACCTTCTACGAGAATAGGCTAGACTTTATGCTTCAGCTGTCGCTTATTTCTGCCGTCTTAGCAATGGATCTCTTGAAACTGTCATGTTGCTCCATGATAAGGGGAGTAGCATCCAGTTTCTACATCATCTTGGCATTATCCATGCTGCCAGGCGATGTTTTTTTTTTTTTTTTTTTTTTTTTTCGTTTCCTTATTTCTCTAATTCCCAAGGCGGTGTGCGTTGCACTGCGGTTTTTATTTTGCGCATGTCGGCCCAGTGCATACGACTTCAGGATTCATTTTATGTTAATGTCTGCTTCTTCCTGCATTTCCTAAGGGTTTGCTTCCCCGGGGTCACTTAACCACTATCCCACGCCGTTCTCGACAGGCGATGTAATTACAACCATGTTACTTAACCCTAACCTTAACCGTAGTCCTAACCCTAAACCTAACTGTAATCCTAACCTAACCCTAAGCCCACCTTAACCCTAACCTAACCATAATCCTAATCTAACCCTAAACATAACCCTAACCTTAAACCAAACCCTAACTGAACCATAACTCTAACCTTGGCAAAACTTAATATAACCATCTTTTCTACACTTATGTCTTTATCGAAGTCTTTACTTTTGCATTAAAAATATTATAACACCAACCCGTCACCCCAAGACCCAATGTTTGGACACCATGTACAGAGGACAAGACCCAAGGCCCCCAATGTTTGGACACCAGGTACAGGGGACAAAACCCAAGTCCTCCAATGTTTTGACACCAGATACAGAGGACAAGACCCAAAGCCCCCAATGTTTGGACACCAGGTACAGAGAACAAGAACAAAGGCCCCCCAATGTTTGGACACCAGGTACAGAGGACAAGACCCTGGCCCACAATGTTTGGACACCAGGTACAGAGGACAAGACCCAAGGCCCCCAATGTTTGGACACCAGACACAGAAGACAAGACCCAAGGTCCCCAATGTTTGGACACCAGACACAGAGGACAAGACCCCCAATGTTAGGACACCAGGTACAGAGGACAAGACCAAAGGCACTCAATACAGGACCCAGGCCACCTGATGATCTGCCTCAACCTCCAAGAAATATGCAATAGGTGCGACATACCGGAGGCAGATGACAAGGCAACCCGTGTCGCTGAATACTGGAGGCATAACGTGGTGCTTGGACACGAAAGTAAGTACGTATTGTACTCACATTGGTCCGTATTTCTCAACACAGTTTCCCCCAACACTGATACACTAATCGTATCGCTTCATCAGTTCGATGAAACCTGGAGCATAAGAATCTTGGGTCTGTAAATCTGCCATAGTTTCAGATTTGTAAAGGCTTAATGTCATCCAGCTTTGATAGCATCCTTTAAATAAATGTTCATTCATAATTCATGACGTCTTTAAAGGTCACGTACAAAGATCGAGTTACAAATGAGGAAATACGAGATAGAATTACAACAACAATAGGGCCTTTTGAAGACCTCTTGGCAACTGTCAAAAGAAGGAAACTCGCTTGGTACGGTCACATATCGAGATCAAATGGTCTTGCAAATACGATCCTCCACGGAAATGTGCATGGCAGGCGACGAAGAGGCCGTCTCAGAAAGAGATGGGAGGACCAAAAAAAAAATTGAATCAATCTCCGACCAGATGAGTCACAGGCAGCGGCATCTGACAGAGAAGGGTGGCGTGGAGTTGTGAGGATGTCTTCATGTGTGCCCCAACGACCTCACCGGTTACGGGATTACCTGACCTGACCTGACATAATGCATTGCAATAATGTTCCTCTTCCATTTCCTTGCACACGCACGCGCGCACACATTCAGCAGACTTGGCCGCTGTGCGAGAATTAAGTGTTGGAGACTTCAGTACACTAAGCCACAGCTTGTGTGAGGTTAGGCAAGGCTACGACAATCATCTTAGGCTTTGATAATCCTAATGCTAGTCTATAGCAATTCTCGGGATTGACTAGACAATCCTTTGACTAGAATGTAATAATCCTTAGTCTATGACAATTGTCACTATGGCAATCCGCGGGCTTGAACTATGACAACAATCATACACACACGCACCCACTGACAAATAAGGCCACACTACAAACAGATACACACACGCATCACTGACCAATAAGGCCACACTACAAACAGATACACACACGCATCACTGACCAATAAGGCCACACTACAAACAGATACACACACGCACCCACTGTCCAATAAGCCCACACTACAAACAGATACACACACACATCCATATACTGATATATTCGGTTTTGGGTGGAAAGGACCGTTATTTCGCCAGTAAAATCCAGAAATAATAATAATAATGCTGCTCGCCTAGGCATCTAGGGCCCGTTGCGACGATCCAACACTACCATGTCCAGAAGCTGAGGCTTGTAGCCTAACCTTGACCAATGCCGAAGAGGAGACTGCTATCTGTCGGAGCCATCTAGAATGGGGACGGCCCCTCCCACGCGTCCAGTTGGCCGGTAGGAGACCTTTGTTACACTTTGCTGTCTTGGACATGATCTGGTGAGCCGGAACTTCCTGGTACAGTCGAACCACGTGAACAAACGCAGGCAGGCAGAGGCGGACCAGAGTGTTCGATATGGAGGGAAGACTCGTCTTTGCAGAAACCTCAACATTACGGACAAGATCGAACCACTGGATACCGACGATGTCCTGTTTAAGTTGGTTCCAGAAAAATCCAGAAAGCAAATTTTAAATTAGAGAAACTCAGCCACATTTATACTTCACGTTCAACCTCTTCGTGAAACGTCTCCCGCCAAGGCGGGGTTTTAGTGCAGCACACAGGTGGAAATCGCTCGGGGCTACGTCCGGACTGTAAGGTTGTTGTTGTTTCGAATGCCCACAATGAGTAGGTTACTCTTGTGCGCCCTGAAAAGGGCGTTAAGTGATGGGTTGCAGTAGCTTTCCTCACATCCCGAGCGTGCTGACAAAGGTGGACTGGGGTCCTCCATGCGGTTGTGATATGCTTGGCTTCATCTGCATGTCGCTCACTACTACGAAGATCAAGTCGAATCTCACCTTGTTAGCCAATCTGTTGTCCTCGACAACAGCCCACTTCCAGGACAAGCAACGAGGAGGTCAGGTGAGGGTCTTGGCCAGTATATTTCTCCTGGCCCTGGCTAACATTCTCTGATCAGTGTGTTTTGTCTGACCAGACGTTAGCCTCATCGTCCCGTCAGGTGAGGGTCTTGGCCAGTATATTTCTCCTGGCCCTGGCTAAAATTATCTGATCAGTGTGTTTTGTCTGACCAGACGTTCGCCTCATCGTCCCGTCAGGTGAGGGTCTTGGCCAGTATATTTCTCCTGGCCCTGGCTAAAATTATCTGATCAGTGTGTTTTGTCTGACCAGACGTTAGCCTCATCGTCCTGACCAGACGTTATCCTCATCGTCCTGACCAGACGTTATCCTCATCGTCCTGACCAGACGTTAGCCTCATCGTCCTGACCAGACGTTAGCCTCATCGTCCTGACCAGACGTTAGCCTCATCGTCACGAGCTGTAAAGTAGATGTTCAAGACGTTGCCACCCTAGTTGGTCAACTTTCTTCTGAGTTATGTGGTCTGACTGTGGCGATGGAGCAGTGCGTCTCTAGTCAGCAGGTCTTGACGTTCTCTTCTACCTGCTTCCCAAAGCTTCAACAGAACTTCACATAAAACATTTTTTTATGGATATCATTTGCCGAAAGTCTTCTCATTCACACACAGCTGCACGTTTACATACTTACTGTCCGTGTCCATGCACCAGTAGGTATCCAGTATTCCCCGACATGCATTGCCTAAAATGAAGACACGAAAGATGGTTCCGCAAAAATTGCAATTGCTATTGAAATTGAGCGCCCTCTGGAAACGACTTTTGACGGCTAATTCTGTCAATACCAAAGCACCATAAAAAAAAACAGAACGCTGTTCTTTGTACACTGTGTGAGCACGGACGCCATTTTGTTTCTAAGCCGTGCACATGCATGCTACATCTGGCGTCTGCTGCCTACAGCAGTAATCACAAAACTGGTTGTTACCTCCCGTTAATAACATCGTTAGAAACTGCTAATTACAGCTATTAGCTCTCCCATTCCAGTTTGTGATCTACTTACTGACTTTCACAAGTATCTCGCTAGAGCTGAGAAGCAAGGCGCATTGGTATCAAGAAACAACAAGAACGAAATCATGAAACGGCGGGGTGTTCGAATTCAGCAAGTTTCAATTTTTTCATTGTCTCAACGGGCAGCGAGAATGGGTGTCTAGTCATTTCGGAGATGGACGATCAAACTCGGCAGTCCCGTGTACACGATTTATTCGCAAAATAGCCATTGAGAGTTTACAATTGAAAAGAGTAGGCTGTTAGCAGCTATCAGGAACACATTTGATGAATTCCTACGCAATACGCGACCTACCCAGATACACCCAAACGCGACCTACCCAGATACACCCAGACCGCAGGCCCTCGAGGAGGACGAAAAGAGCAGATTGGAGAGCGGTTGAGAAGTGCAATTTGGATATGGCTTGACTTAGCTTCGTTCATTCTCAATCTCCCAGTACCAAACTCTGACATTGGCCTAAGTAGCAGAATGTAGTCTAGGGAAGGGAATGCGTTGAGTCGTAGTTTACAACTTGACTGCGATATTTGCACCTTTCGGTCCAATACATCCGACTTCAGCAAGCATTTTTTGAGTACCCGGTTAGCATTCCCTCTTCGATCCCTTCTCCTTGCCAGTCTGCCCTGCTGCAGCCTGCTATCCAGGATCACCGCGTGGAGGTGTAGAAGGGTCTTGGCAGCTCTGGTTCGCTGGCCCTGACTCTAGCCGTGGGTCACTGACCGCTGCAGCATCTTGATCCCCAATTTAGATATAAGGGAGAGGAAGAACGTCGGATACCCTTGCTAATTAACACGAGGCGTGTTCAAATGAAACCGGACCAAAACTGCAACACGTGAACATAGTTACGATGAAGAACTGGAAAACGATATTTAAAGAAGGACGTGAGTTAACGCAACAAAATGCGCCTGACCTGGTCTCGGACGTGAGTTAACGCAACAATATGCGCCTGACCTGGTCTCGGACGTGAGTTAACGCAACAATATGCGCCTGACCTGGTCTCGGACGTGAGTTAACGCAACAATATGCGCCTGACCTGGTCTCGGACGTGAGTTAACGCAACAATATGCGCCTGACCTGGTCTCGGACGTGAGTTAACGCAACAATATGCGCCTGACCTGGTCTCGGATGATCTTTTGTTAAATCACGTCATTCTTTAAACATCGTTGTCCAGATCTTCATTGTTGTCTTCGACACACTTTTGTCCCCATACACTGCCTGCATTCTGCGACGAATGCCAACTTATCGACATCCTTAGAAACCGAATCACCGCTTGCTTATCAACTCTGGACAGATTCTGTATCACATCCGACATGTTTTCAATGGTCTGCTGAGGAAACTATGAGTTGGACGATAATAAAATCTTGCAAACTTGACGGTTGGTTACTGCTGTTTACACAAGAAGTGACGTCATCATACGCATCGTAAGTATGTTCACTTGTAGTTTGGTCCGGTTTCATTTGAACACGCCTCGTATATAAAGGCCAAGAGGCTTACCAGGAGTAGATATAGGAACAAATAGGAAGTATCAAGGCTATCTGACAAAGTATTCTTCTGTCATTCGTTTGAAAATATACTGTATATATCTGCAGTGTTGTCTCTTGTACAGACCTAAGATCAGTACTTTGTCAACTCTGCCAGCAGTTCAAACCCAGAAGAGTGGTAGGGCAGTGAGTACCCTCACGCATCAAGGCAACGAGGAGGCAGACAGACTTATGAAAGAATGTTGAAGGTTACCACAACCAGATTCAAGTGTGACTTACGAAGAATCCAAAAGGTTTATTAGGGCCAGATACATGGACAGAAGAGAACAGGTGGTGGTCTTCAGACTACGCACAGGCCACAATAGACTGGGGTAAGATCTATTCAATAAACTGAAGATAGGTGCTGCTGACGAATGCGCCTGTGGTACTAGGAAAATTTCCCCTGAACATCTGCTACAAAATTGCTCGACATACGAAGATCAGAGAAAGCACATGTGGCCATCATCAGTGCCAACACTAGACAAGCTCTACGGCAGTGTCGACAGCCTCATGATGACCGCTGCTTTCTTTGAATAAATTCAAGTCGACGTCTGATAGCGTTCGATAAAAAGAAGAAGAAAAAGAAGAAGAAGTAAAGACTTGACTTTTGCAGTTTACATATGTTGTTTCTATGGGCCAGTGGGTTTTCTCTGTAAATTCTATCCGGGGCAGTTCCGCAGTATGTGTTCTGCGGTCTGTGGTGTCTGTCCTCAAATACACATGGCTGAGTTGCCAATCTTCAAATACGTGCACATATGACTGCGGAGTTGGTTGTGTCCTGTTCTAAGGCGCAACAGAACAGTTTGCTGTTGTCTGTTTACCTTATAGTAATCATAGTGTGTTAATATTGGTGGCTCTCTAATTGATTTAACCATCCTTATCTTCTGTTGCTTCTTAGCTGGTACATCCAGCTGCTCGTCTGCAGCACGCTGTTGTCTGTCAATCTGTTATCTCGATGCCCGATATCCCACAACGAGACGGTATCTACTGCATCAGACAGTAGGCAATTTTCCGAAATTTAGTATGTGCTATGCTGGTTTTGCATGTGTCAGAAATACTACAGGTTGTTGGCAGAGATTGGTGTTCAAAAGCGAGTCAGTTGCCACCCTGATTACCTGGATTTCTACATCATTATTATGACAGATCTTCCTGGTTGGTACTCTGACCGTTATTATTGGAGTTCAAGTATCTGGGCAGTATTTTTTCGGCAGACGGTAAGATCCACAGGGAAATTGAGACGTGTCAGAAAGCATATGCCGTGGCTTATCGGCTGTCATCCCTGCTTATGCACCTGGGGATTAGTTTGGCAACAAAGTAAAAGCGGATAAACAGTATATTTATGCCGACTCTGTTCTACCAGTGCCAACCATTGCATCTGTCCAGGGTGCGTGAGAGCAGAATTTTGATGTGTGAGATGAAGTGTTTAATGAAGGTATTCGGTGTTACCAGGAGACACAGAATGTGGAACGACGACATTCGAAGTATGGTCGGCTCTACGTTTTGTGCTGAATACATTTACAGGCAGAAAAATAAGTTGCTTTGGTCATCTCATGAGAATGCACCCTCATCAACTTCCACTGGTGGCTTACAGCGCTGGTAGATCTGGCTACAAAGCAAGGGAGCTGCCGCAAGACCGGTGGATAGATGACGGAGTGTTTGTGCAGCGACACGGGCTCAAATTGACCGACGCAACGCACTTGGCGCAGGACAAACGACTTAAATTTACCACGCCGCTCAACGGCACAAGTGGAAAGAAAATCACCTAACTAACTCTGACTGTATACCCTAATGTTGTTTGGGCATTGTATGCACACTGCAATTCCTCCATTATTTCCTGTGCTGACCCATCTGTGTATACTAGAGGCCAAGTGATTTATCAGAAGTAGAGACAACAGAAAGTACACACCCAAGTAACACACATCAATTTTTCCCATTATCAGTTTAGGAGAACGGGACAACGATAATGTTCAGACTTTGATCAGGCCACTACAGATTGAGATAATATCGATTCAATGCACTACAGATATCAACTATTGTTGAATATCACTTCGGTCCTGATATAATAACTACCAGACATCTAATACAGAATTAAAATATATCATTAATGAGCATCCTCCTTCATTTTTTTCTTGTTGTTCTTCTGCTTATTATTATTATTGTTGTTGTTCTTTTTCTTGATCTTTTCCTTCTGCTCATTCTTCTTCTTCTCCTCTTGTTCTTATTATTCTTATTCCTCTACTCTTGTTTTTCCTTCTTCTCCTCTTGTTCTTCCTTCTTCATCTCAGCTTGTTCTTCTTCTTGCTCTTCTTCTATTGTTCTGCTTCTCCTTCGTCTTGTTCTTCTTCTTTTTATACTTCTTATTCAACGTGTTATTCCTCTTCTTGTTCTTCTGCGTTCATACATTTCCGTCATGCTAGTTCTGTAGTTCTCTGGCAAAGATGGCGCCGTAACTGGCTGCGAGTCTACATTTCTCTACTGTTTTGGATCATTATGGATGCCGCCAGACCACGTATTTGCCTGGAATTCACACTAGTCGACGACTTACACTTGTGTTCACGGATACGTGGAGTTGTTTTCCGTCTGGACTTGTTATTTCGTTCTTTTTTTGTGATTTATTCCGTCCGTTTATCCTGGTCTGGACGCCGGCTGAATGGCGCTACGCTTATACCTGTGACGTATCTCACGGGTTAGTTCTGCCGGTTCATCTTCACGAAAATGGCGTGTGGGAATTTTAGATGCTACTATGATGAACTGAATACAGCTAGGGAGAGATGCCAGACTCACTCACACGCTGAGTGTTGTCCATACGACCTCTTGTGGTTATCGAAAAGGCACGACAAACTGCGTTAGATGCCTTCCCACCTTTCTACCCTGCGGGTTACATGTTTACGGAAAGGCTTCGGTGGTAACCCTGAGGCAAAATCTGCATCCTATGCTTTCTCCAGTCGTCTCGATAAATGTCTTGCCACTGGCAAAATGTAGCTTAGGCTCTGTGAGTGAGGTTGACAAAAGGCGCAGTTTCTTCCTCACTTTAATCCAAATCTCCGCGCAAGTCACCCATTTCAGCGGACACAGCAACAGATACGACTGTCCACACGGCTGAACAAAGAGAGTGGTCTTCATCACTTGTGATGGACAACTATCATCAGTTCTGTAGTTCCGTCACTAGAACGAAGTCCACATTCCTCTCAATGTCCAGGCGGCAACCACTCAGCTTCCGATCGGCTCCCTCTGGTCAGGTTTGGCATAGCATGTCTGTATGCTGGGCAGTCCTATAGGATGTGTTGTAGGGTCTGAACTCCTGTTTCATATGGGGTAGCTAGCTACATATATATTAGTTCAGTTCAGTTCATCCCGTAACCCATCAGGTCGTTGGGACACACATGAAGACATGAAAATCCCACATGTGTGACTCTTAGGCTTGAAATCACCTGGCGGCGCCCATCTCCTCTCCAAGCTGCGGTGGGCCAACATCTGCAAGTAACCTGAAGAAGCTCGTCCCCCCAGGCGTTAGCCTCGTTATCCTAGAACCTCACGGTTCTAGTTGCCCAGTGTGTACCCCGAGAAGGTGAGGTTGGCTTGTGAGCTCACTTTAATCGGCAGGCTACTAATTTCACTTTTCACTCTTCCAGGGAAGAGCTAGCCGACCTCAGCGCCACTGGAATGCGGCGCCAAGAATGAGCACACCTTACACCTTCCGGTCATGGCACGCAATATCCAAGCAGGTCGTGCACACCAACCAAGGACGGTGCGCAATCCGTAGTGACGTCCTATCCAACAACGCGTATTCTATTACACATGAAGAACAGATCGTGTTTCTCCGAATTCCGATGACATTTACACACAAAGGCTTCCTGTGAATAGCGCAGAACGTGTTAGAAAATGATCGTCACACAACATCGCGCTCCACACATTAAGTTGAACGGACAAACCACACGATTATCGCAGACCATGAGAGCAGCTGTTGCTTGGTCGCCATCTTACCGGAAGTATATTATATTATATATAATTGGTGGCTCCTGACTTTCACGACTAAGCGGCGTTGTGTGAGTCAGCAAAAGGTAAAGGCCGCCGTCCATCGTAGACGATGATGACATAATTTATTTTGCTAACGCTATTTTAAGTAAGGATTAACTGCGATATTTTTTATCCTCACTCTCTTGTCTCGAGCCGCCCGACCACAGTGGCAAGTCAAGGACAAGACGACTAGAGGGTGACTACGAGATGCAGGGGACTCCGCATCAAGCACCCGTGAAAAAGACGGCGGAGTCCGGAGTCGAACCCACACCACCTGATCACGAGGTCGACGGCTTAACCACTTCGCCACAGAATATATATATATATATATACATACACCTTTCCGTTAGGTGTATGTTGTTTGGGCTATTTCCAGCATCCAATTAATGCCTTAATGCGAGGAAACATTCGCATTTTTAACATTACATACTAATTTTGATCTACTCAATATTTGTTGTTATATCCAGGATCGAATATGGGAGATAAAATCAGATCCCCAAAATGTGCCACGCTGAAACTCCGGTTGTGTGGAGTCGAATGGCACATATATCGCAACCACGCTGTAAACTACCCAACAATGTAACAAGACGTCCTTTTCAGGAGACAAAGAAGAAGAAGTTTCTGTTGACTACAGACATATTAGCTTGCAGAGGTTCATTTCCTAGTTCATCAATAATAAATAAAATACGAGGGGCGGTGGGCAGCGTGTCGAAATGGGTTGTAACAAGTTTCATAATCCAAATTTGGCGGATTAAGATTTTTAAAATAGCTTTGCAGTACTACTTCCCGTTTTTTTTAAATTGCGCAGTATTATATAGAACAGAACACGGTATACAGCAAGCTGTCTTGAGAGAAAAAGGCGGGGAAAAAAATAAAAAATTTGATACATTAAAAAAAATATATATATATATATATATATATATATATATATATATATATATATATATATATATATATATAAATTAGCATTACAGAGTTCTTCACCTTCGAAGGTAATAATAGTCCAGGAGGAACGCGCGGTGTTGGTATGTAAATTTGGTTTGCAGTTCCCAGGTATGGCGTTCGGAATAAGTGGCCAGTTTGGCTAGACATGCCGTGGTTTTTTCTCGATATGACCACCTCTCTATGTACAGAAAGTTTGATAAAACGAATGTACCACAAAAATGCCGTATTGGAAAACACACACATCACATTACGAACACACACACACACACATCCATACACTAGGTACCACGCCCTGAAGTAACCTAAAAGACTACGGTCTGGGGTTGAAAGTACCGTGCTTTCGCCAGTTGATGTTACTGCCCAGAATGATTAGGTCTACTCTTTTGTGTGACCTGAAACGGGCGTTAAGGCTGGGTTGCAGTAACTTTCCTCACATCCCGAGGATGGAGGTAGGCCGGGGTCCTACATGCGGTTGTGCTATGATTGACTTCATCTGTGTCGCTCACTAACACGGAGATCATGTAGATCCCGCACCTCGTTAGCCAGGTTGTCATGAATACATCCCATTTCAATAGAGACCTGCGTGCAAGTAAGGTGGGGTCTTGGTCTGCATATATCACCTGGCCCTAACATGTCCGATCAATCTGTTTCATCTGACCCTGACTAACATGTCCGATCAGTACATTTTACATGACCCTGACTAACATGTCCGATCAGTACATTTTAACTGACCCTGACTAACATATCCGATCAGTACATTTTACCTGACCCTGACTAGCATGCCCGATTGCCTTCGCCAGCAGAATCCAGAATGGCAAATCTATACACACAAAAAATCCCATCGCAAAAAATAAAAAGATTGAATAACTCGTTTACCTAGGGATCTCATAAAAAGGTAGATATAAAACACAAAACACAACAACAAAACACACACAAATTCTCAGCAAACTTACTAGTTCAGAATGCCATATGAATCTTGGATTAACACGCGTTCCTTGTTAACAGGCCAGAAACAGCCTTCCTTGTTGTTCTAAGGTTTTGTCTTCCCTGGACGCGGTACACGGCCTTCAATCACAGATAGAGCAGATCAGGTTGCGCGAGAACAAGCTTCGTGTTTTATACTCCAGGACGCAGAAAAGGATGTCACAGAGGAAAGGCGTGGCCTAATGAATTATCTGAAGTATGTAAATAGGCCAAAGAACAAATTAAAGAGAAGCAACCAACCAACCAGGTCTAGGTTTATCTACATGCATTGCTGATTCCGTGGCGAAATGGTTAAGCCGTCGGCCTCGTGATCAGGTGGTGTGGGTTCGACTCCGGACTCCGCCGTCTTTGTCCCGGGTGCTTGATGTGGAGTCCCCTGCATCTCGTAGTGGCCCTTTAGTCGTCGTGTCCTTGACTTGCCACTGGGGTCGGGCGGCACAAGACGAGAGAGTGAGGATAAAAAGTAGCGAAGTTAATCCTTACGAAAAATATCGCCAGCAAAATAAAGGATGCCGTCGTCGTCTACAATGGCCTTTACCTTTTTGCCGACACACAACGCCGTTTAGTGGTGAAAGCCAGGAGATAACAATTAAATCTATGCAACATGGGATGGAAGAGTAACACCTGGTCAGGTAACATTTACCGATCAGACATGTTAGTCAGGTTCAAGCAAAACATACCGGACAAGAAACACTACACTCCGGGCAGACCCAAAGGTAAATATTGAGGTCTCTTGGTAAATGGTGAACGTGTGGATACTGATGGTTCCAGCAGTCCGTTGTACACACTTAGGATATTTCCTTCTAGGCGTGTCTCCCGGCTTGATACACGTTCGCTGACAAGCTCTGACAACCGGTATGGCTTCAATCCATTGGTTGTATCAGGCGGTCGGTCAGACATTGAATCCATCTTCAATCCATTGGTTGTATCAGTCGGTCGCTCAGACATTGAATCCATCTTCAATCCATTGGTTGTATCAGGCGGTCGGTCAGACATTGAATCCACCTTCAATCCATTCGTTGTATCAGGCGGTGGGTCAGACATTGAATCCATCTTCAATCCATTGGTTGTATCAGACGGTCGGTCAGACATTGAATTCGCTCTGTCCCTCTATCTACATTTAATCATCCCACAATTTACAATTTCAAAATATCGTCTCTTTCCATTAGTTTCCCGATTTATTACAATGTTGGAGGCGTGTTCAAATGAAACTGGACCTAACTGCAACAAGTGAACATACGTACGATACGCATGATGACGTCACTTCTGGTGTAAACAGCACCTACCAACCGTTAAGTTCGCATAATGTAATTATCCTCCGACTCAAGAGTCTCCTCAGCAGACCGTTGAAAACATGGCGGGTGTGATACGAAATCCGTAACACGAAAACAACAGCTTACAAACACTTGCAGGCACAACCATTTGTCATTTCGGTCAAAGGGCAGGAGTCCATAGGCCATTGGATCAATAACCAGAGAACCATAACTTTCGTGAGAGTAATTTGTCCTTAATGAAAAAAAAGAGAAAAAAGATCCCATCACGTCGAGATGTGGTGCATAGGAAATATGGTGTTAGGTCCATATTATTTTGTAACCAACGGCACATAGTGGATGATGTGGTCAGCATCACGCCGGCCGCCTTTACTTCCCAGATTGTTCTGGTACCTACTTTCTGTGGCTGGGTCGACCCCAGGGGCCCGTTTGTGATCAGACAAAAAAATCCCGCACCGACTGGGAATTGAACCCTGATCGCCTGACTGGGAAGTCAGTGCACTAACCAATGTGCTACCGAGGCCCCTGTTTCCATAGCGCCCAGAAAAATCTAAACTGAAGAAAATTCCACGATCGTCCAATGAGTATAAATTGTGGAGACTGGCTTCTGAGAGCACAAACCTAGCATAGGTACATACAGACGCACACATACATCCAAGCACTGGTTTATGCGTCTTAATATCGCCAAAATCGATTACGGTCTAGGGTGGAATAGGCGCGCCTCCACCAGTAGAAACCAGTGAGGCAAACACGTACAATAAAATAAATACAACATAGCCCAACTGAAAGAAACTCGATCTATTGCCTAAATCGTCAGCCTGCTCCAGAGTCATGCCCAGGCATTCTTTGATACCTTGGTGCCATCGCCTTCTTGGTCTCTATTGTCCGACACCATACCTTCCATTACCATCTTCTCTAGATCATTGTGTCTTTTGATGTGACCATTATACCTTAGTGCCATCGTCTTCTTGGTCTCTATTGTCCGACACCATACCTTCCATTACCATCTTCTCTAGATCATTGTGTCTTTTGATGTATGTCAATTTTCTGTTCATTATGAAATGCATGAACCAGTTCTCATCTCTGTCCAACTCCTGTCCAATGATCCAATCCTGTTTTTTCGGTCCACTGTATTCTGAGGACCTTTCTATAACACTTCCACTTGGGGGACGGCGTGGCCTAGTGGTTAAGTGACACGGCTCACAACCCGAAAGGTGCTGAGTTCGATCCCCATCACAGCACCGGCCGTTACTCCGGGGAAGCAAACCCTTAGAAAATGCAGGAGGAAGCAGACCCTTACATAAATGCATGCTGAAGTGAGATGCACTGGGCCGACAGGCGCAAAATAAAAACCACAGTGCAACGCGCACCGCCTTGTGGATTAGAGAAATAAGGCGAACGAAAAAAAAAAAAAAATGGAAGGACTCAATTCTCTTCCTTGTGGTTTTGGGTAACTGTCCATGTTTCACCACCGTATGCTGCGACGGGAAAAAAAAGGTTCACACAATGTTCACTTTTGTTGGTTTGCTGGTATTCTGCGATACTTTCCTCAGGTTATGTTTTTAATACAGCATGTCATTATTTTTCTACCACACACCTGAAAACTACAATCGCCCACTAGTGTGCGGTAGCAACCAGGTTCAAGAGCACGGATGTAGAAACTATAAACCACGAGAGAAATTCAAAAAATATGTGTAAACCGCGTGGCAGTGTTTCTCAATCTCTCTAAACTCGCGACACATTGTTTAGCCGTGTATAATATGACGTCACGCCCGTGCAGTAGATGGCGGCACATTGATAGAGGCGCTACCATTACCAAAGTCGATTAGGCGAATCATATTTCGAGGGATACATCGAACGCTTCCTAAACTTCAGACGTGTATATGAACCAGACAACACTCATCCCAAATTCAGTTAACGATCAACTTGAAGCGCATGAGCTGCAGTGGTCAGCGACCCATAGCTGACTGCTAGTGTCAGGGCAAGCGAACCAGAGCTGCCAAGACCCTTCTACACCTCCCCGCGGTGATCCTGGGTAACAGGCTGCAGCAGGGCAGACTGGCTAAGGAGAAGGGATCGAAGAGGGAATGCTAACCCGGTACTAAAAAAATGCTTGCTGAAGTCGGATGTGTTGGACCAAAAGGTGCAAATATCGCAGTCAAGCTGTAAACTACGACACAACGCATTCCGTTCTCTGGACTACATTCTCCTACTTAAGTCCTTACAGGGTTTGGTAGCGGGAGATTGATAACGAACGAAGCCAAGCCAAGCCAAATAATGAGTCATTGACTGCTGGTGGACTGTTCACTGTACCCTGTAGTTCATCTCTTTTATACCTCAGCAATTTATGCCGTAATTTATATTTTTGTTTATATGGAGTCAGTTCAGTTCATCCCGTGACCTCTTGAGATGGACGGGGCACCCCTGTTGACACCTTCACAAACCTGCGCCATTCCTCTCTGTCTGCGGTTGTTTTTTATGCCTCCTCGAGTCCATTCATGGATGTTGTCCACCCATCGTTGTCTCGGGCGTCGTCGCCTTCGCTTGCCCTGTACTGTGCCCAGTAGTATGGTATTTGCGAGTCTACTGGACCTGCAGACGTGGTCATACCAAGTCAGCTTTCGCTGTTTGGTCATTGTGAGGAGGTCCTCGTACAGTCCACTTGCATTCTCGATTCTACGTCACACTTCATCATTTGTGATACGGTCTTTGTATGTGACATTTAGAAGTCTTCTAAAACATCTCATCTCCATTGCATGGCTTCTTCTCTGGAGGTCTGCTGTAATAGTCCATGTTTCGCAGTCGTAGAGGAATATCGAAAAAACCAGTGAGTAGATTGTAGTTAAAAGTCAAAGGTTAAGCAGTCAGAATGAAGATGTGTATTGTTATAATATAATAACCACCGACAAAACACAATGTCAGCATACATTTACAGTGGGTGGTGAGGAAATACCAGGTCACACATTTTGAATATCTGGGCTACTGAATTGACAAAAATGGCGACTGCTCGAAAGAAATCAGAAGAAGACTAGCTATGGCCATGCAGAGACTGAACAGCCTGAAGAAATTATGGCAGAGCACCAACAAAATGATAAAAGTAAAAGTCTTGAGAGCCTGTGTTTTTCCTGTGGTAGCTTATGGCTGCGAATCATGGATGATTACCAAAACTTCTAGACAAAAATGTTACAGAAAGATCCTCAGAATACCCTGGACAGAGAAAAAGACAAATATAGACATTCGGTAAGAGTTGAGCATAGAGGAGAACTGGTTTATCAATTCCATGTTGGCCAGAAAATACAAATACTTTGGGCACATCAAGAGACACAACGGTCTCGAGAGAACAGTGATGGAAGATATGGTGCCAGGCAAAAGAGGAAGTGGTAGACCAAAAAAGACGATGGCACTAAGATATCCAGGAATGCCTGGGTATGACTGTGGCGGAGTCTTGAGTTTTGGCAAGAGAACGAGTTTCTTTCAGACAGACTGTGATGGGAGCGACGTTCTATAAAGGACATGCTACATGATGATTGTTATAATACAATTAGCAGTTCCTCCATACCAAATAATATTGTCAATGTACCTCTCAGACCCATTCATCGCCTAGTACGCAATTATTTCTGGTCTCTGGGCCTATTCCCAAAGATATTCTCTACGGCCAACTGAAAAATGGCAAGAGGACCGCAGTTGAGATTCAATGATGCGTGCAAGAGAGCACTGGAAATAGATTCCTAATTCTTGGAAGATATAGTTAAATCTAAAAAAGTTTTCTACGTCTTCATCTCAAATTGGGCGAAGAAAGACTACAGAGCAGAAGAACAAAAGAAACGTGGAAAAAATGAAGAGAAAAAAAACAGAGCTCACCTCAAGGGCACATCATTCCATAGTTAGTAATGACTGAAGGAAGCTATTCAGGCCCCTTTAACATTTCGAACAAATGTAATGATGACATAAATAAACTACATAGAAGAAATCAAAGTCGCATATTTCAGTTCCGAACATGACAGACTAGATTCAATAGCTCCATTGAACAGCATCAATCTCCAGCACCTGCCCTTGTGCAGGCATTGTTCTCACCCTGATGAAACAGACACCTACTCATTGAGTGCAAAACGCTTGCGGACATGAGGAAAAGATTCTTACAAGCACTGCCGACAATTGCCAATATACTGTACGGAGCAGTGGAACACCTGAAGAAGACCTGTATCTATATAAGAACGGCATTGGGCTGTCAAGAACAGGGTTGCTCAGCGGCTATGGTATAACAACAACATTAAACAACGCTTATATATGCAATTATAACATGTAGTAAGTCCCATATCCTTTTAAAGAACGTCGCTTTTTACAACCGCCACCTATTTGGCTGTTATAAGTTTCTTGGCAAGTGTGCAGTACGGTAGGTTGCCGTTAGTTTCCGTACGTGAAAAAGCATTAGCCCGAGAAAAAAAACCCAGTGTCTGCCAAACTGGATACAAGTGGGAATCGAACCCGGAACGTTGGGATTGTGAAAACCGAGCGAGTTTCTCCCCTAGTCCACGCAGCCTCCTCTGATAACATGTATACTGCTGAAATAATTATATCCCCAATGAACTAACCATAGGGATTATACATTTGTTTTAGGACTCAGCCACCATGTAAAAAATGTAGGAGCCATATATATTATAGTGCGGGATGATAGATTCCTAACAGGGTTGTGTAACATTGTCGGAGGGTATGCGTGAATTGTCTTTAAAATGTGAATTGTCTTTAAAATGTGAATTGTCTTTAAAATGTGAATTATCTTTCCGCTTTTCTTATCTGTGTTATGCCTGAGCCAATGCCTACTCTAGTAATTACAGTAGGCCGTTCCTTAGCTGCTGCGTAACACAACGCCGGCAGTCTGAACGTCAAAGTCGCCGAAAGCAGAATAAAACACGCAGAATAATATATTGTGTGTCCGGTAATACTGGGTGGAGGGACGTGGGGAGATATATACGAGGTGAGAAATTATGCGAGTAAATAGAACTCTGGTTCTTAAATGTTAGGCATCGTGGACATATTTCTAGGCGGCGGAGATCTGTCGTGCTCTGCCCTATGGCACCTTACTGTGAAGAATAGAGTAGGCCAACTCAGGACCAAGGCCTGACTATAGCAGGACAGAGAGACAGAGAAGGGCCGAGAGAGAAGTAACTAGACATCATGAGCGAACGGAATGGGCGACAATCAACAACAGAGAGAACGGCAAGGACGACAATCAATAACAGAGTTGGTAAACGACACACGTTAAAGAAATGTGCGGAGGCCCATGATCGCCACCGCGCCTGGCACCTGATGATGATGACGAATCTATGGCTGCCAATATGGCGGCACGTCCTTCGAGGACTGGGCCAAGATCGCGTGTTCTTTGTGAAAATTCGTGAATAAGGCGAAAATGAGACCATGAAAGTGATTATTGGATAACACAGAGTCCGAATCTAAATTAGCGATGTTCGCAGAAGGCACAGTGAAGGAAGTGACATCAGCCAACGGCTGATAGTCCCCGAGGCTCAGAGAACAAGCGCTGTTCAAGCCCCTAGAAACAGGATGCATCCGTGCATGCATCTGGTTGGAAGAATATCGATCTAAGAGGGAAGGCAAACACGGTCCCAAAAATGCTATTGTTAAACCGGATGAAAGAAGCAACCTTACACAACGTAATAAAACGCTTTTTGCTTCGCGACGATAAAGAAGAAATTATCTGACACCAATATGTGTCTTTATAGTGAGACAACACACACACAAGAAATATGATCTTCCGGCGTGTCGAATCAATGGACGGTGCAGTGACGATATGGGCTTCCCAAAACTGCATGGTGATAAGATAAACCTATTGAAACGTTCGTAGACAGAGGCGAGAAAACGTTCATGTATTGTCAAAGATAAGTGATATCAATACAAGCCTACCTATAAGTGATATCAATACAAGCCTTCTTATAAGTGATATCAATACAAGCCTTCTTATAAGTGATATCAATACAAGCCTTCTTATAAGTGATATCAATACAAGCCTTCTTATAAGTGATATCAATACAAGCCTACCTATAAGTGATATCAATACAAGCCTACCTATAAGTGATATCAATACAAGCCTACCTATAAGTGATATCAATACAAGCCTACCTATAAGTGATATCAATACAAGCCTTCTTATAAGTGATATCAATACAAGCCTTCTTATAAGTGATATCAATACAAGCCTTCTTATAAGTGATATCAATACAAGCCTACCTATAAGTGATTTCAATACAAGCCTACCTATAAGTGATATCAATACAAGCCTACCTATAAGTGATATCAATACAAGCCTACCTATAAGTGATATCAATACAAGCCTACCTATAAGTGATATCAATACAAGCCTACTTATAAGTGATATCAATACAAGCCTTCTTATAAGTGATATCAATACAAGCCTTCTTATAAGTGATATCAATACAAGCCTACCTATAAGTGATATCAATACAAGCCTACCTATAAGTGATATCAATACAAGCCTTCTTATAAGTGATATCAATACAAGCCTACCTATAAGTGATATCAATACAAGCCTACCTATAAGTGATATCAATACAAGCCTACTTATAAGTGATATCAATACAAGCCTACTTTTAGTGATATCAATGCAGGCCTACTTACAAGTAATATCTATACACTGCCTACTTATAAGTAATATAGAATAAGAATATAATTTTGTATACAACTCCCCTTGTCATCAAATGCACATGCAGACATTCACACTAACAAACCCACATGAGACACACTTATACATACACACATATTAACTCCACAAGGTCAGCTGTTGATACACAAGCGATAGACACACGCTGGTTATGTTCGTCCATCACGAGCGATGATAACAGCTCTCTCTCTCTCTCTCTCTCTCTCTCTCTCAGTTCAGCTGTGCGCACAATCTTTTCCTTTAGCTCTGGCCTCTGAAACGGATGACTTCCGCGGTGATTTGGATTCAATTGAAGTTTGCGCAATTTGTCAACCTCACTCTCTCGTCTTGAGCTTCCTTTGGCAAATGGCAAGACATTAACGAGACAACTGGAGATAACACAGGATGCAGATTTTTCCTCAATGTTTACTCCCGAGGCCTTTCCAGTAAACAGGTATCCCCGCAAGGCAGCGGGTGTGTCTTCTTATTTTTCTTCTTCTGCATTCGTTCTCAATCTCCCACTACCAAGCCCTGAACAGGGCTTTGCAAGTAGCAGGACGTAGTCAGGAGAACGGAATACTCTGTGTCGCTAGTTTACAGCTTGACTGCGATATTTGCACCTTTTCGGTCTAACACATCTGTCTTCGGCAGGAGCAAGGGTGTGACATCCAATAGGTTGGGAATGTAGGGTGACCAGGACTAAGACTCTGTGTTCATAACAAATAGCACATGAAGCTGTAAGTATCAAATAATGCTCTAGATATTCATTAAGTGTTGTCAGAGTGAAAGTCAGCCACCCACATAGTGACAGACACTAGGATTAATCCGGTTTGTATGTAACCAACAGGAGGCAGCGGAGACAATCCAGACAAATTGTGAGGATGTGCGCGAACCAAAGATACAAGTCTCACACATTTCATCAATATTAATGACAACTGAATAACTAGTTGATCGTTGCTGGTAATCCATTTGCGCCACCGTGACTATGAAATGTTACACGAAATAAGGATGATAACTTAAACTTAACTTCTTTATACTGGCTTAGAAGACTCTGCAGAGTCTGTATACAACCAGTTTCATTTACATTACCTTGCTCTAAAAGCTATGCGCATCCAATCTATTCTTAAATGCATTAATTGTCCCTGCCTTCACTACTTCCTGTGGTAATGCATTCCAAGCATTCACCACCCTCTGTCTAAAGAATATTTCCTAATATCCAATCTGGATCTTTCTTTAGTTAATTTGTGTAGCTATGCCCTCTTGTTCTTGTAGGTGGTTGTATTTAGAAAGAAAAAAAATGTATAGTCTAATTTACCTGTTCCTGTGATTATCTTATCAACCTGTATTGTCACCTCGAATTCTTCTCATTTCTAGAAACTTAATGCCGGTTTATTAGAAACAAGGTAATCAGCGTTACAGTAGACAACCGTCGAATCCACACAATCGCTATGTTCAAATCAAATGTCACAGGAAAATAATGACAAATGCATTAATCCAGCTTGCCCCTAGAAGACAAACACACTGCAACTTGTAATAACACGCTTTCGTCCACCCTAAATACCAGTAGAGTGCATTAGTCGACCTGTACTTCTACATGGGCAGAAGATCATGTGCAGGTCCTATCTCTGATGTGATCTCTATTTAGCCAGGAGGATTATTTCCTGCCCTTTCATAGACCAGGGGCCGGCGTACGATGCACACTTTGGGCCTTAGTCTTAGACAACCTGTACTTCTACAGGAGCATAAGCCTCTGTGCAGGTTCCATCTCTGATGTGAGCTGGCTGTAGCCAGGAGGAGGCTCTCCTGTTTAGCGGGCTAGGCTCGAGCAGCTTATTACTCCACTATGGAAGGTTGTTTAACTGATGTGCGAGTCCATCGTAATAGACTCAAACATTTGAGAAAAGTAGACCCGCAGCCTGTCAGGCGCCATCCATGCTGCTCTTAACAAACCACATAACCATGGCCGGTGTTATGCCATGTCACACAGTTAGTCGCCTCATTTGACACGCTCTCTGTAAGGGGTGGGGGGGGGGGTGCTATTCTTGTCATCCACATATAAACCCCGACAAACCACTCGGGACTTTGGGTGGCAGGACCATATATTAATTAGCCTCAATTGGGATCAAGATGCTGAGCAGCGCATGAGCTGCAGTGGTCAGCGACCCATAGCTGACTGCTTGCGTCAGGGACAGCGACCCAGAACTGCCAAGACCTTCTACACCTCCACGCGGTGATCCTGGATAACAGGCTGCAGCAGGGCAGACTGGCTAAGGAGAAGGGATCGAAGAGGGAGTGCTAATCCGGTACTAAAAAAATGCTTGCTGAAGTCGGATGTGTCTGCCAAACTGGAACACAAGTGGGAATCGAACGCGGGACGTCGGGATTGTGAAACCGAGCGAGTTTCACCCCTGGGCCACGAGTCCACGCTAATGGGCATGTCAAGTTATGAAAATAAAAGAATATTTGTCCCTTAATTCAGTCCAAAGAAATCAGATATCTATTTTTTATTTCACAGAATAGTCCACTTTATAACTTGACCGGTGTCAAACTTTCTGCTTCTGCTAATTGCTGCTTCCGATTGTTCTTGCCATCTTATTTGACATCAGCAATGACCTTCTTGAACATCTCAACGTTGGTCCATGATAAGACGAGTAGCATCCAGTTTCTACAGCAGCGTGGTACTATCATTGCTGTCAGACGATGAAATAACAGCCAAAGTCGGCAGGACATCCCTGTGATGTAAGGCACTTGTCTACAAGGCTCGCGCATGGTCTACAGGTAGATCGTTCTGTTTGTATACTGCTGGTCTCAAGAGCTGACAAGCATTCATTTTTGTAAATAATTGTCGGATGATAATAAAATTTTGCAAACTTGACGGTTGGTATGTGCTGTTTACACTAGAAGTGACGTTATCATGCACATCGTACGTATGTTCACTTGTTGCAGTGTGGTTCTTTTTCATCTGAACACGCCTCGTATATATGTGTGTGTGTGTGTATATATATATATATATATCCAAAGAATCAAATATGGAAACAAAATCAGATATGGTCGGAATAAAAGGTACATCAGTGTCACACATTGGTCTGCTATGAGTCATGTGATGTCTGTTCGGCTTAGCATGAGGGCAGGGCTTGACATACGGGTATGCTGACCTCCAGTTGGTGACCCATGCTTAGTGCAGGGGTTGGCAGCGTGCAGTCCGCCGATCTAATCTGTCTAGTAAGTCATACTTGTTTATATAAGCTTCCATTGGTACGTTGTCCCTTAATTCACCCAAAACAGAGTTCCCTGTGTTCATATCATACGTATGGGACAGTTAATCACTGTAGCGGGACATTCCATTCCGGGTTACGTGGAGGATATATTTTTTTTTAAAAATAAATACGTATAAAAGTCAACTTGACGGTTGGTATGTGTTGTTTACATCAGAAGTGACGAATCATCATGCGTATCGTACGTATGTTCGCTTATTGCAGTTTGGTCTGGTTTCATTTAAACACGACTCGTATATACATCCATTCATAACTCACCCACCGACTCAAATCCATCCATCTTTTATACCTACCTACCTACTTATCTATCTATATATCTATTTCTTAGTGGCCAGTGAGTGCACTGGATGCCGAGCAGAGCGATTAAGGCCCACCCCCCCCCCCCCCCCGGCAACACGGGATTTTTTTCGATCGCAAACAACGACGGCACCAGGCTCATCTAGCCTACAAAACAAGAGTTGGTCTAGGAAGCACAGGCGGCCGGCACGATGCTGACCACATAACTCTAGTGTGTTGGTAAAAACAAACCAATATGGGCATTACACCATATCCCATATATGCCATACGTCATGTAAACAGAATCATTACTTTTTACTTCATTAAACCCGGGACGATGAGTCTAACATCTGGTCAGGCAAAACACACTGAACAGAGAATGTTAGCCAGGGTCAGGAGAAATATACTGGCCAAGACCTTCACCTGACGGGACGATGAGGCTAACGTCTGGTCAGGCAAAACACACTGATCAGAGAATGTTAGCCAATGTCAGGAGAAATATACTGGCCAAGACCCTCACCTGACGGGACGATGAGGCTAAGGTCTGGTCAGGCAAAACACACTGATCATAGAATGTTAGCCAGGGTCAGGAGAAATATACTGGCCAAGACCCTCACCTGACGGGACGATGAGGCTAACGTCTGGTCAGGCAAAACACACTGATCATAGAATGTTAGCCAGGGTCAGGAAAAATATACTGGCCAAGACCCTCACCTGACCTCTTCGTTGGTAGTCTTGGAAACGGGCTGTTGTCGAGGACAACAGTCTGGCTAACAAGGTGAGGTTCGATGTGATCTCCGTAGTAATGAGCGACACACAGATAAGGCCAAGCATGGTACAACCGCATGGAGGATCCTGGTCCACCTTCATCAGCAGGCTCGGGATGTGAGGAAAGCTACTGCAACCTGTCACTTAACGCCCTTTTCAGGACACACATAAGAGTAACCTACCCATTGTGGGCATTCGCAAACAGCAACAACTTCATTACCCCTCCAAACATGACATTTGTCTTGACCCCAATGGGGTCATTTACCCATATTCCCCGAACCTAGCCCTAAACTGGAGTAAGGACAACTTAGGGAGACAGACAGATACTAATGAGAGGAGGAACGGAGCCGGGGACAGAAGTAGGACAGAGAACATCCAGAGTCTAGTAGAACAGATGACTATTAGTCATTACCAAGAGGGGATTAACAGACACACAGACATGTCATAGATACTCGTGTGGGGAGAACAGAATTAGTAGGACGTGTTCTCCAAGTATGGGGGGGGGGGGGGGAAGGATGAGGAAGAGAAGAAGAGGAAGAAGGAGGAGAAGAGGTAAGAGGAGAAGGAGGAAGACGGAGTAGAAGTTGGAGATGAAGGAGAAGGTGGAGAAGAAGAGTGACGAGGAGAAGAAAAAGGATGAGGAGTAGAATGATGAGAAGGAAGAGAAGAAGGATGAGAAGAAAACAGAGAAGAAGAAGGATACGGAGGATAAGAAGGATAAGGACGAGAAGGAGGATGAGGAGGAGAAGAACGATGGGGAGGAGGAGAATGATGAGGAGGAGAAGGAGAATAAGGATGAGGAGGAGAATGATGAGAAAGAGGAGAATGATGAGGAGAAGAAGGCTGAGAAGAAAAAGAAAAAAGAGAAGGACGAGGAGAAGAAGGATGAGGACGAGGAGAAGGATGATGAGAAGAAGAAGAAGGATGATGAGAAGGAGAAGGATGATGAGAAGGAGAAGGATGATGAGAAGGAGAAGGATGAGGAGAAGAAGAAGAAATACTTACCCAAACGAAACCTCAAACGGAAGAAGGAAAATGCCAAGAAACACAAATAATGAACGAATTGAGCAATCAAATATTGGCTGACAGTTCAACAGATTATGAGCTAACTTTCTTTTTTATGTGTTAATATCTTTCTTTGTTGTGCGTTAATCTCTACTTCCATGATGTGTTAATTGGTTGTATGTGTATCACTGTATTGTCCTAATCCCCGACGAAAGCCTTTTGGGTGAAACACAGGATTAGTTCACGTATTTGCTGCAGTTTGGTATCCGAACCACGCATACCCCGCTTTAAAATACTAGCCTCAGAACACAAAGAAAAATGTCGAAAAAAACATAAAACGACGGTGCACTATGTCTTCGACAACGAAATGCTTCACTGAGATACGGCCCTTCAATCATCACGCGTGTACTCGTGTTTACCATGAACCATTAATCGGCCTTTATCAGAGCCTACACCCGGTCGGCTTTCATGCGATCAATATAATTCATTCTACGTGACTCTGGTTGGAAAAGACATTCAATCGTGAACCGCCACCCGATTTGTAGGAGCATAGGTTAACATGGCATTTGGCTTACCTAACAAAGTTTACACCTGAGTGATTTCCGGTGTAAACGTAATTTGGCCGGTCAAAATGGAATTGCATGTGGTAAGAACAAACTGAAACGGCGTTGTGTTGTGTGCTTGGATCTGACACACTCATCATGTAATAACTATTGCTATGATATTACTCCTCATGTAATAACTATTGCTATATTACCCCTCTTGTAATAACTATTGCAATGATATTACTCATCATGTAATAACTATTGCTATGATATCACTCATCATGTAATAACTATAGCAATGATATTACTCATCATGTAATAACTATTGCTATGATATCACTCATCATGTAATAACTATTGCTATGACATCACTCATCATGTAATAACTATAGCAATGATATTACTCATCACGTAATAACTATTGCTATGATATCACTCATCATGTAATAACTATTTCTATGATATCACTCATTATGTAATAACTATTGCAATGATATTACAATGTAAATGACTGGAAAAAGGCAATCCTAAATGTTCATTGGTGTAAAAAGTAAGTCAGATGACGTGTTGGTCCTATGCTCCACTAAATGGGATGACGAGGGAAAAACTAACAGAAGATGCCAGCTTTCTTGAAAGCCTGATCCAATCCTTTGCAGTGGCTTTTACATGATGAGGTCGGCAGGACCAATCTTCTTTAGTCACTACTTATGACATATAAGGAAGGATACAGTGGACCTGTTCTGCATGCCCCGGGAACTACTCGGGTGAAGAAAGACTTAGATTTGAGGTTAACCTTAACATGGAAAGCTGCCCTTTTTATTTGAATAGCTTAAAAAATTGTTATAGTAATAATGTTGTGACAGATACACAGGGGACGAGACTAACGTCTGGTCAGTCAAAACATTCTGATCAGACTTGTTAGTCAGGGTCAGCCGCAATATACTGATCAGACATGTTATTCAGGGTCAGCCGCAATATACTGATCAGACATGTTAATCAGGGTCAGGCACAACATACTGATCAGACATGTTAGTCAGGGTCAGACAAAACATTCTGATCAGACATGTTAGTCAGGGTCAGGCAAAACATTCTGATCAGACATGTTAGTCAGGATCAGGCAAAACATTATGATCAGACATGTTAGTCAGGGTCAGGCACAACATACTGATCAGACATGTTAGTCAGGGTCTGGCAACAAATACTAGTCAAGGCCCTCACCTCGACTTCTTTATAGTTCTCACAGGAAATGGGCTGTTCTTCTTGACAGCCTGGTTAACATGGTGGGGGATCAATGTGATACCCATTGTAGCGAGTGACATGCAGATACCATAACCACTTGGAGGACCTCAATCAACCTTTATCAGCACACTCAAGATGTGAGAATAGCTACTACAACCTGCCACTTAACTCCCTATTCAGCATGCACAAAAGAGTAAACTTACTACTCACTGTGGGCATTCACAACAATGGACAGGTGCACATTAAAACAAAATAATATTACCTCAACAACGGACAGGTGCACATTAAAACAAAATAATATTACAACAACGGACAGGTGCACATTAAAACAAAATAATATTACCACAACAATGGGCAGGTGCACATTAAAACAAAAAAATATTACCACAACAACGGACAGGTGCACATTAAAACAAAATAATATTACCTTGCTCAGAGCTAAACCAAAAGCTGCCACACCATCAATAAAATAATAAGCGCCCTGATATAACCAAAAGAACTCGTTCTATGGTTAGTAGAAGGTAAATGTAGTCCAATAACACATACACTGATGTCGGGGATGAAGTGGATCTATTATTTCCAACCTACACACCACTAGGTGGAACTATAACGTATTAAACCTTAACATTTTATGAGGGTGGGTGGTCAGTTCTGTACTTGCGTTTTAATTCATCCCCAAACAAAAGTAATATCTATTTTTAGCACCAAATTTGAGGTAGTGACGTCACAGAATAGTCCACTTTTTAACTGCTGGGGGTGTCAAACATTCTGATAGAGTAGATGAGAATTTCTTGAATCTGTTTACGTTTGTCCATGATAAGGAGAGTAGCATCTAGTATCTACAGCAGCATGCCATAATCTATGCTGTCAGACAGTGTAATAACAACCATGTTATCTAACTCTAATCATAATTCTAAAAGCAAACACTAACCCTAATCCCAACCCCATCCATAACCCTAAACCTAACCTAACCATAACCCTTTGCAAAACTGAATACAATAATCTTTTCTACACTTCATCTATATGTAAGTTTATTTATTTAAAATAAAATTATATCGACCTGCATTAACCCAAAATAAATGTCCCATTGCCTACAATAGAAACTCATGTACCTCTGAGGTGAATTAAGATGCGTACTGCCAGTTCCATTCCTCGAACCTTTCCTTTCCTAACAGTAAGCCAGGTACAAGGTTACATCTGGATCTACTGCAGCGTGTGATGATAACGTTATCTAACCCAGCAGTTTTTTTGCCTTAAGCGAGTAGACCCTCCAAAGTGGTGTGCCTCGCCAAAATTACTTAAATTTAAAAAAAAAATAAACATAAAAGGAAACAAAATTATAAATGCTATCGAATTCATTTTTGATGTTGACGTTGTCCCCGATGAAGACCTATCGGTCGTAACGAAGGCTCCGTTTGTGTTATCGTCTCGGTGCGGTATCTGATTTAGTGATTAAACCAATTTATATTATTACTTATATATACGAGAGAACAGTGATGGAAGGTATGGTGCAGACGATGATACCAATATATCTAGGAATGCCCGAGTATGACTGGCGGAGGCTGGAGTTTTGGCAAGGGAATGAGTTTCTTTCAGACAGACTGTGATAGGAGCGACGTTCTATAAAGGACATGCTACATGAGAAACCCATTAATAATTTCTTTTCGCTTTATATTTTGTACACTATATCCACAGTGCCGCCGTAGCCTCGCCTTATTTTAATGTTAAGCAGAAGTCGGCCCTCTGGTCGGTGCAAGCTTGAGACCTCTGTAGCCCTGCATGTCTATCATGCAAAGTTGATATAGACTATAGGTTATTTATATACGGCTATGTTTCTGACGTTCATCTACTTCTTTCAAACTCGAAGATTTCACATGACTTCGAGCAATACTCCCATAAACAGTCAGCTTAGCCTCTATTTCACAACGATTTCACTGAATGAAAATGTTCATTCGCTCCTTACTTACAATAGATAGCTCGCCAACAATATGGTTGATTTCAAGTGACCTAATTAGTTCTAAGTCGCCGATGACGCACAGTTTTGATTCACTTCTGCAGTCAAAGCAAATTACAAATGCACAGCAAACATGACACAAGATATGCATATTTTAGAAACTATATTATGGTTACTTTACCTTCAAAACGTAAATCCAAAACAAATGTCGGGACAGGCTCTTCGGACGGTTAGTCCGTCTGCCAGGACACAACACATGTGTCAAGCCGGTGTCGTGTGTTGTTTGTTTTAATGTACACCTTTAACAACGCCACTATGTGTCAGTCCTTGTCCAGAAATTAATACAGTAATCCGTGTTTTGACGATAAATTCATAACATCGTGATGTACTGTGACACCAAAATCAATGCCAACGAAATGAAAAGATATGTTGTCTTCCTGTCCTGCTACGTCAGACCTGTCCCGGACATTACCCACTCTCCGTTCCTTTTTTACACAACACCGGAATGGCCGTGTGCGATCGTTAAATGGCGATAGATTCGCGCTGTGAAGAGAACGGAAAGCTGGCTGGCTCGTTATACGGGTTTTGAGTGATGCAGAAATTACTCGACGCGCCTACTTCGCTGAAAGTCGAAGAGAGATATTAATTATAACATCTTTTCTTGTGCCGGGTCAAATATCAGTGAGCGTATCTACAATGAATGGAATATCCGGAATAAAGGAAACTAGTAATACTAAGTATTATAGAATAATAAGATATAGAATTATAGATCATCTTCGGGTTGTTGTTTAACTCTTTCGTGCGCTCTGAAGAGTGCGTTGATTGACGAGTTGTAGTAGCTTTCCTCACATCCCGAGCGGTCCACCAGGCGGCTGTGCTATGCTCGGCCCCATCTGCCTGACGTCGGTCCACATCTCGTCAGTCAGACTGCCATAACAGCAAGTTTCAAGGCAAGGCTACATGGAAGAGAGAAAGTGGTCCTGGTCAGTATGTTGTGCCTGGCCGGGCTAGCGCCTCAATTCCCCCTTCTTCGTGTTCATTTAGATTCATTATGTTGCTGTTGTTGTTGTTAAAGCCCACAATGAGTATGTTTACTATTTTGCACTTATTGAAAACGGCGTAAAGTGTCCGGTTGCACTATCTTTTCTCACATCCCGAGCGTGCTGATGAAGGTGGACCGGGGTCCCCCGACTGTTGTGGTACGTTTGATTTCATCAGCTTGACGGTGGGATCATGGCTATCACCCACTTCGTTAGCTAGACTTTCATGAGACGGGGTGTTTCCACAGGAAGCTGGCTGTAACCCGGTGGCCTCCCACCTCTGGTATGAGCTGAATATAGCCGGGAGAATGATTGCATGCTTAGCGGGCTAGGCTCGAGTAGCTTAATTCTCCACTGCGTTGGGACAAGCGGTTACGGAGGGTAGTTAACCGATGTGCGAGTTCATCTTAATAGATTAAAACACTAGAGCAAACTAGACCCGCAGCCTGGTAGGCGCTCTCTATGCTGCTCTAAATAATCTACCTAACCATGGCCGGTGTTATACCATATCACATATTTATAGCCTCGTGCGACATGCTCTCTGTGAGGCAGTGGTGCTATTCGTTTCTTTGTCATACACAAAGACCCCGGCAGACCATTCGGGTATAGATAGATAGACTGGCTGGAAATGAGGTGGCGTATTGGTCAGCATATTTCGTCTGACGCTGGCTAACATTGTCTGATCAGTATATTTCGTCTGACGCTGGCTAACATTGTCTGATCAGTATATTTCGTCTGACGCTGGCTAACATTGTCTGATCAGAATATTTCGTCTGACGCTGGCTAACATTGTCTGATCAGTATATTTCGTCTGACGCTGGCTAACATTGTCTGATCAGTATATTTCGTCTGACGCTGGCTAACATTGTCTGATCAGTATATTTCGTCTGACGCTGGCTAACATTGTCTGATCAGTATATTTCGTCTGACGCTGGCTAACATTGTCTGATCAGTATATTTCGTCTGACGCTGGCTAACATTGTCTGATCAGTATATTTCGTCTGACGCTGGCTAACATTGTCTGATCAGTATATTTCGTCTGACGCTGGCTAACATTGTCTGATCAGTATATTTCGTCTGACGCTGGCTAACATTGTCTGATCAGTATATTTCGTCTGACGCTGGCTAACATTGTCTGATCAGTATATTTCGTCTGACGCTGGCTAACATTGTCTGATCAGTATATTTCGTATGACGCTGGCTAACATTGTCTGATCAGTATATTTGCTGGCTAACATTGTCTGATCAGTATATTTCGTCTGACGCTGGCTAACATTGTCTGATCAGTATATTTCGTCTGACGCTGGCTAACATTGTCTGATCAGTATGTTTTGCCTGACCAGACAGTCTTTTCTGACATTAGATCCATAGAGAATACCGACTCGATTTGATATTATCATCTTCTTCTTTTCATCGTTCTTGAACTAACGTCACCAAGCCCCGAAAAGGACTTTGCAAGTAGCAAGATGTCAGCCCAACCAAAGTGCAATGGAAGGGCCTCACCCTGAGGGCCCGCGTGTGAAAGTTGTGCGAGAGTGTGATTGTAGGACAGAGTCAAATTAAACAAGAGTGTGATTGTTGGACAGAATCAAATGAAACAAGAGTGAGGTGAGAAGAGAGAGGAAGGAGTTCCGGAGTATATGCTCAAAGCCAGTCTGCCCAAGATTCGTGTTTTATACTCCAGGACGTAGTAAAGGATGTCACAGAAGAAAGGCGTGGCCTAGTGAATTATCTGAGGTATGTAAATAGGCCAAAGAACAAATTAAAGGGTAGCAGCCAAACCTCCAGGTCTTCGCTTATCTAAAAGCATTGCTGACTCACACAACGCCGCTTAGCGGTGAAAGCCAGGAGACAACAATTGAACAATCTATGTATCATGGGAATGATGAGTCACGTCTGGTCAGGTAAAATATACTGACCAGACATGTTAGTCAGGTTCAGGTAAAATATACTAGACAAGACCCTCACCTTGGCTTCCTCGTAGCACTTCCTGGAAACGAGCTGTTTTCATGGCAGCCTGTCTAACAAGGCGAGGGATCGACGTAATCCCCGTTGTAGTCAGCTACACGAAGATGAAGCCCAGCATAGCACAATCACGTTGAGCACCTCGGTCCACCTTCACCAGCACGCTCTGAATGTGAGGAAAGCTACGACAACCGGCCTCTTAACGTCCTTTTTAGGGCACACAAAAGAGAAATCCTAGTCATCGTGGGCATTCAACAACAACAACAACATGCAACATAACTTGGACATATTTAGAATTGACCGATTCATTTCAAAGAGAACATGTATTGTTGGTATCATCTTCTTCTTCTTCTTCCGTTCTCAATCTCCTGCTATCAAGCCCTGAAAAGGAATTTAGCAAGTAGCAGGATGAATTCCGGGAAACAGAATATGTTGTGTTGTGGTTTAAAGCTTGGCTGAGATATTTGGGTCTTTCGGTCGGACACATCCGACTTCAGCAGGAATTTTTGTGTACCGGGTTAGCATTCCCTCTTCGATGCCTTCTCCTTAGTCAGTCTGCCCTGTTGCAGTCTGTTATCCATGATTACCAAGTGGAGTTTGCGAAGGGTCTTGTCAGTTGTGTTTCGCTGAACAAACCTAGTTATGTCCCTTGTGTTTGCGCTATTGAATAGGTCGTTTAACATCAGAGGAGCTGTAGATTTTTAATATTTATTAAAAATGAGGTACACATTTGCATATACACACCATTAGATAACCTTCACAAATTAACCATACAGTGCTGCATCTCTTTGCCTGTCCCTTGTAATGAGTTTCTGAAGCACGCCTGATACAGGTCCAACAATAGTCTGTTAACATTGATGTGGTTCTTCGTCCTTGATACTTTTATTCGAAAGTAGAAATGTCCAAATACAACTATTTCCCGTGCTTGCCGCTGAAAAGAAAACGAAGAAAAATAAAACACAAGAAAAAAAAAGGCAAATACGAAAAAGAAGATGAATAAGAAAAGGAAGAAATCGAAAAAAGAAGAAGAAAAATAAGTGAAAGATAATGAAGAGGAAGAGAAAGAAGAAAAAGAGAAAGAAGAAGAAGATGAAGAAGAAGGTGAATGAGAAGAAGAAGAAAAAAAGCAATAGAGGAGGAATAAAACGACGAAGCAGAAGGAAAAAAAGGAAAACAAAGTGATACAAAATGAAGTAGAAGAAGAAGAAGAAGAATCAAACAAATGAAAAAATAAAAAAGAAGAAGAAATTAAACTTCCTTTCGTGGGAACTCAGTATTACGCAATTCCCAGGAAAACCCCGAAAAAAATATAGAATGATCGCACTTTTCCAAGCGATCAGAGATGTAAATTACTGTTCTGGTCACCAGGTGTGACAGTGCCATGAAATATATCACATTAGATAAGATATCTTTTCTTTGTTTTGTCTTATCACTTCTCGATTGGTAGTTAAAGCGTTCGTGTCAGAATATACACCTTTCTCTCTCTCTCACTCTATTCTCTGTCTCTGCTTCTCTCTGTCTCTTCTTTTCTCTATCTATCTTTCCATGTAGGAGGGTCAGATCATGTCAGGTGATGGTCATCCCGTAACCGGTGAGGTCGTTGGGGCACACATGAAGACATCCTCACAACTCCACGCCATCCCTCTCTGTCAGATGCCGCTGCCTGTGACTCTTCTGGTCGGAGACTGGTCCAGTCTTTTATGTTGTCCTCCCATCTCTTTTTGGGACGGTCTCTTCGTCGTCTGCCATGCACCTTCCCGTGGAGGATTGTGTTTGCAAGACCACTTGATCTCGATATGTGACCGTACCAAGTGAGTTTCCTTCTTTTGACAGTTGCCAAGAGATCTTCGAAAGGCCCTATTGCTGTTGTAATTCTATCTCGTATTTCCTCGTTTGTAACTCGATCTTTGTACGTGACGTTTAAAAGTTTTCGGAAACATCTCATCTCCAAGGCCTGTATCCTTCGTTGAAGGTCAGATGTAACTGTCCATGTCTCACACGCATAGAGGAATATTGACAGGACCAGTGTACGCATTAATCTGATTTGTGTGCTTTGTGCTAACCGTTTATCTTGCCAGATTTTGTTAAGCCGTGCAAGCGCCGCTATTGTCTGTGCTATTCTGGCCAACACTTCGCCTTTTGATCCTTCATCACTGACAATCGACCCAAGATATTTAAAACGTTCGACCACTTCCAGTTCCTGACCGTTAGCTTTTATCTTGCTGTTGAAGCCCGTAGCGTTGTTGGTCATTAATTTTGTCTTTCCAGCGTTTATCTCCATACCATAGTCAAGAGCTGTTTCATCGAGCCTTCTGACCCATTCCTGGAGTTCTGCTTCTGAACCCGCCAACTTGTCGATGTCATCTGCAAAACGAAGGTTGGTAATCGTTCGGCCCCCTATCTTGACAGTACCAACGTGACCTCCAAGTGCCTCACTCATAATTCCTTCAAGGAATATATTGAAAAGAGTTGGAGAGAGTGTACACCCCTGTCTCACACCAACTGATGTGCGAAACCAGTCTCCTCGCCTCCCATTCACAAGAACTGCGCTAGACGCCTTTGTTATACAGGTGTTCAAGAACCGTTATAATATTTCCGTTGATATTATACATCCTCATTGTTGCCCAAAGCGCTTTATGCCATACCCTATCAAACGCCTTCTTAAAATCCACAAACACATGATACAGTGTTTGCTGCTGTTCTAGATATTTCTCGCTTAGCAGCCTTAAATTAAATATTTGTTCTGTAGTGCTTCTTCCCTGTCTGAACCCTGCTTGCTCCTCGGCAATAATGTTCTCTGTTTGGGGTTTCAATCGGTCAAGGATTAATCTAAGCATGGCCTTGCTAGGGTGGCTAATGAGGCTTATTGTTCTGTAATTTTGGCACAGCTTTAGGTTTCCAGACTTATGTAACGGAATAACTATTGATTTCGTCCATAAGTCTGGCCAGTTTCCTGTCGCCCATAGTTTGTTACAGATGTGTGTCAGGCCTTCCACCATTACCTCTCCACCTGCTTGTAAGAGCTCTGCTGGTATATTGTCCACGCCGGCCGCCTTCCCTCTTCTCAATGTCTTTACCGCTGCAATTACCTCTTCTATGAGGGTAGAAGAAATCAAATGTGGAAGTAATTAAAGCGTTGAAGGATAAAAAGAGAATTGATGACCGAAATCTTCTTCTTCTTCGATCAACTGATGCTATGCTTCTAGTCCGGTGAGGTTCACGATCAACTGATGCTATGCTTCTAGTCCGGTGAGGTTCACGATCAACTGCTTCTATGCTTCTTGTCCGGTGAGGTTCACGATCAACTGATGCTATGCTTCTAGTCCGGGGGCAGTATTATCCAGCACAGAACCAGATGGAGAGAATACTTTAGTGAGTTGCTAAACCTGGGACAGTATGATCCAGCACAGAACCAGATGGAGAGAATACTTTAGTGAGTTGCCAAACCTGGGACAGTATAAACCAGCACAGCACCAGATGGAGAGAATACTTTAGCGAGTTGCTAAACCTGGGACAGTATGAACCAGCACAGCACCAGATGGAGAGAATACTTTAGCGAGTTGCTAAACCTGGGACAGTATGAACCAGCACAGCACCAGATGGAGAGAATACTTTAGCGAGTTGCTAAACCTAGGACATAATGATCCAGCACAGCACCAGATGGAGAATGAAACAAGCGCAGCTTAGAAATATTGAAATCAGGAGTCGAAGCGGCCCTGCTAAACAGCAAGAAAAATAAGGCAGCAGGCTTAGATGGTATCACAACAGAAATGTTTCTAGTCCACAGGACAACTGTAGTGGACTGGCTGACCAGAATATTTAAAGTGGTCTGGACGTCGAGAAAGGTACCGATAGATTGGCAACGAGCAATCTTCGTTCGTATCTGGAAAAATAAAGACGACAAGCGAGCGTGCGAAACATAAAGGGGATTCTCTCTTCTAATCCACATAGGCAAGATATATGGAAAGATATTGGAAAGAAGAGCAAGATCGATACTGGAAACCCAATTATGAAGTAATCAGTTCGGGTTCAGGAGAAGGAACAGCTGCACAAACGCAATATTTACATTGGGACAAATATGCAAACAGAATATGATTGAAGCAACATCCTTATATACATAGATCAAGATAAGGCGTTCGATAGAGAGTCAATAGAAGTATACTATGGGAGATCATGGCAGATTATAAACTGCAGGGTCTTTTCATTGGTAACATCAAAGCTCCATACCAGGACAGCCGGAGTGCGGTAAGAACAACAAAAGGTATATCGGAGTGATTCCCCATTTCATCGGACGTCAGACAGGGTTGTGTTCTCTTGCCACTCTTTGTCACATATGAACAAAATCACTCAGGAGGAAAATACAGAACAGGAAAGTACCAACGAATTGCTCTTCGAAGATGACCAACGTTTGATGCACTCTAATGAACAAAAACATACAACGTCAAACTGACTCACTTTACTTAAACTGTCAAAAGTATGAATATCAATACATCAAAAACAAAGGCAATGGATATAGGTAGAAAGCACACCCCACTTGATATTAACTTAACTTAACTTAACGTCTTTATATTGGTTTAGAATCTAGGTCTAACTAAAGCTTTATACAGTTTGACAATCACTTCCTCAGGATGCAGGTACTCTGGTTCCACCTCCCGTGAGACCAGGGGTCACTTTAAAATTTGCGTGATTCGATCGCCCACCGTTTCTGTTCATATCTGTAGTAATGCGAGTGCCTGGCCTCTCGGCCACAGCGACCCCCATAAGACTGTAAACAACCAGTTTGTCATTCCAGGCGTGAAGTTTCGTCACAAAGTGACCAGGGAGCGATTGAGATGTTCATACTCTCCGAAATCACCCCCGAGCAGTCATGTCGGCGCTGTAGGGGTCTTAGCTGATGGATCTGGGTTTTCTTTGCCCATCTCTTTCCTAATCAGAGGGACTGCTGATCAGGATCGATAGTTTCACTAGTTTGGCCCGGCGGCAGCACCACTGCGTCCTCCTCCCCTATCCGTTTACCTGGAAATTGACTGCCCCTTGATAAATACACTGACGAGGATGAAAGAACGGGATTTTAATAGATATCGTAGATTTCTTGCATTATATCTGCGTGAAAGTGAGTGTTGTAAAGATCGACTGTATGACAAATGTTCTGTCCGCGTCTGCTAGTGAATAC